>ABLG01000766.1:0-42379 GCA_000172435.1 Meloidogyne hapla
TCATGGATATAATACAAAAAAATTTTTAATGCAATTAAAAATGTCAAAATTTAAAAGAATTTAAAATTATTTAAAATTTATTTACTATTTGTATTAAGTGCCCTCCTATTTATTAATAAAATTCATTGTTTTTTTATTTACTATTAAAACTTATTTGTGTTTACAGTTAAAATAAGTGTTTACAGTTAAAAATAAAACAATAGAATTGTTCTTAACGAAATTCTGACAAATAAACAACTTTTAAATAAACTTATCAGAATATGTAAAAACATAACAATAAAAATACAATTGTAATTCTGAAAAATAAACTTTCTTTTCAGAATTAATTTATACCTCCTTCCGGAAGAAATGCAATACAAAGTTTAATACAAATTCCGGAAAAAATATTCAATAATAAACATAGTTATAAATTTTAAGAAGTAATTTTAAAGAAAATACACAATCTCTAGTCCTTCCCCTTAGGCACTAAAATATTATAAACAATTGTTTTACTTTAAAAAAGATAAACAATGAGCTATATTTCTATTTAACACATTTAAACAAAAATTTCTAGAGTGTGTAGCAAAAGAATTAATGAATTTTCTTTAATGAATTATTTGAAAGTGACAATAAATATATAAAGTGTTTAAAGTACATAAACACTTAAAAGCTAATAAAAAAAATATTTTTTATTTTTGCCAAAACTTTGCTTCAAGTTTATTTATTTATTTGATTGAGGAAACAATTTATACTCCAAAAATATACTTTAAAATCTTTTTGGAGAAACTTGCCCAAACCAATTATAGGAAATTAAAGGGTAATAAATTAGGAAGTAGAAAAGAAAAAAAAACAAATGTTTTTGTAAATATTTTTATTTTTCTTCCTTAATATAAAAATCTACAAGAAAAACAATAAATTAAATTTAAAAAAATATTCTATACAAAACTATACAAAAATTTAATAACATTTTTGTAAAAAAAAAGTTTATTTTAATATCACACACCGGTATTTGTTTTGCTTCAAGTTTATTTATTCTGGTTTAATTAATTGCTTCTTTTTGCTTCAAGTTTAATTAATTGAATTGAGGATTGTAAAACTTTAAATTGTAAAAATAGGAAATATTTTCTTCTTTCCATCATTTTTACAATTATTAACTCTTTTAATTTGTAAATGTTTTTCATAAAGCACTTTAGCTTTCATCATTTGTTTAGAAAGGTATTGGGCACATTCTGTATTTGTACATAACAAAGTTAAAGCTGGCTGTTGTTTATTATTATTAAATTGATAATTATAATTAAATGAAGAATTGAGTTGTTGATTTGAATTATTGTTGTAAAAAATATCTTTTAAAAATTAAAAAAAAATTTAAATTGAAAAAATGTAAAAAATAATTTAAAAAAACTAAAAAAACATTATAAAAAAATAATTAAAAAATAGAAAAAATAGAAAAAAATTAAAAAAAAATAAAAAAATATTAAAAATTGAAAAAAAAATTAAAAAAAATTCTTTACCAATTCCAACAGGTCTAGAAGTATTTGTTGTTTTTAAATTTGATGAAGACGAAGATCGTTTATGCTTATTTAAAGATAATTGATTTGATGAAGATATTTGGACATTTTTTAAATGTTCAAAAAGTATTCTGTGTGTTACAATTGTTTTTTCTTCAAAATTATAATCTTCTCCTCCTTCTATAATATTTCTACAAATATAGCTTTGAGAAGGCACAATTAATGCACGATGGCGAATAATCCATCCTTCAGGGGTAAAACGTTCGTAGAAAGGCACAATTGAAAGAAGTCGACTAAACAAAGAAAAAATTATTTAAAAAAATATTTATTTAAAAATGACATACTTATCGTCATTTAAGGCATATGTTCCAGTAATTCTCAATAAATCCTGAAATTTTATTTAATTAAAATTTATTTTTTTATTCAAAAATAGTAATAGATACTTGTTGCGCTTCAGCCAATTCATTAGAATATGATGGAAGTAATCCACTCATAGAAGAACAAACACGAGGGGAACGTAAACGTCTTTTGGGAAAATGTGCTCGTCTTACTTTAAAAAAGAAAAATAAAAAAATTAAAATAAAAAGTTTAAAAGAAAACCCAATGGTGCACCAACAACTTCACGTATAGCAGAAGCAGTTCCTTCCACCAAATCTAATGTTCCTTGTAAAGGTTTTGTAAAAGTGTCAACAGCACCAGTTGTAACTCCACGAATAACACCCTAATATTTAAAATTTAATGAAAAAAAAATTTAATTTAAAAAAAAAACCGGTAAAACTCCTTCTTGTCGTGCTGCAACAACAGTATTTCGTGCTATTGCTGTTAATCCTCCAAATACCCCAACACCAAAACCTTTGAGTCCACCATAAAGATAGGCTAGAGCATTCGCTTCTTGTTCAGGTTTTGAACGTAACATCCAACGTCTAAATTGTTCATGTTGATCTAAATAAATTAAAGAATATTTTTCTTGAAGAAAACAAAAAAACCATCAAAAGTCAATGCACCAACACCCTGTGCCATAGAAGAAGCAACTTTAGAAATACTATTAGCAGCTCCATAACCAATACCAAAAGTAAAACCAGCAACATCACCCTCAAAAAGAAGGCCTTCAAAACCTTCTTTAAATTCATTCGCAAAGCCAAGAGGGTTACCAATAGCATCCATTGCTACAAAAATGCTTAGTTTTTGTCTTTTAAGTTGTCCTAAAATAATTAATAAAAATTAAAAAAATTTTATAAAAATTAACCTATATAAAAATCAACAATATTAGCAAATAAATTGTTAAAAGTTGTTAAACATCGATGAGCCCAAAATGGAGCAAGTGTAACTAAAGCATTTTCAAAGTTGACAAGTAAAAGTGTTTCTGCATATTTTTCTTTAAGTAGACGTAAACGTGGAGGTAAAGCATTTTTGTCGATGGTTAAAACTTAAAAATTTTTTAAAATTAAAAAAAAAAATTAATAATTTACCAGAAAGTGAGATATCTCCAAATTCAAGTTGAAAAGCACCAAAATAACAATTTTTAGTTACTTGTTGAGTTTGATGTTGTTGTTGTCCCAATTTATTCCTTCTATAATCAATAATATTTTTACCAAAATTAATAAGTCGCCAAAGGAGTTGTTCGTCTAGAAGAACACAAGAATTGCAAAGTTTAAGACGAAAGGACTTGAAAAAAGATTTTTTATTAAAAAAATAATAAAAAACCTCATAGGCATCCAAAATATCTGTTGAAGTATAACTCATTTCAAAATTAAGTGCAGGATATGGACCTCTGAGTGCATTAGGGTCACAAAAAAATAAATTATGCCTGTCTGCACCAAGAATTTGATTATCAAACTAGAAAAAATATTTTTTTATTATAAATATTTTTTTAAAAACCTGTATAGATTGTGAAGAACAACTACAAACATATGTATTATTTTGTCTTCTTTGAACGCCTACACGGACAGAATAAAAACGAGCATAAATTAATTCTTCTTGTTGTAATTCATCAGCAGAATCGTTATTTTCACAACTGTTTCCAATTAAAGAAATTCCAATACCAGCAGGCAAATCTAATTGAATATCGAGGTCAATCCCTGAAGGATGAGAAATTCTGATTGGATCGAAAGCATTAGACCTGTTATATTTTACAAATTAAAGTTTTATAAATTAGTTTAACAAAATTGAAGAAAAATATTAAAAGAACTACAATTTGTAAAAAAAAAGTTTATTTTTTCAATTACAATTGTAAATTTTTTTAATATTCTGAAAAAGTTTTATTTAAAAAAATAAAGTTTATTAATTACAATTGTAAAATAATTACAAATTCTTAAATATTCAAACCTTGAGGAAGTTGAAGTTCCACTATTTGAACGTTGTTTTGCACTAAAAGAAGCAGAATTGGAATGTTTTTGCTTCTGAACTTTATAGCTTTCAGAAAAAGAATTATTTTCAATTATTGATGTTTTTGGAGTTTTTGAATGTTCATTCCTTGTTTCTTCAATTAAATCATTAAATGAATTTAAAGTTTTATTATTTGTTGTTTGTTTAAAAAGTTCATTATTCATTGCAATAAAATCAATCAATTCTTCAAGAAAAGTTTGCGTAATATTTAATTCTGCTAAACTGTCATCAGCTTAAAAATTGAAAAAAAAATATTTTTTATTTTTAAAAAATATTTTCCAAACCTGATCGTAACCATAAATTCCATTTTCGTTGAGAATGTTCATCTAATTCAAGTCTTGCAATACGCCATCTTTCGAAAAGAGGCTCCCAACCAAGTGGAGGACGTTCACGGTAATTATCTACACCAACAGCAAAATTCATTTCTGTATGGCGAGAGGTCCATAGAGCATTCAATTCTTGAAAAAAATTAAAAATAAATTTTAAAACAAAAAATTAATTTACCAAATAAATTAAACCGCAAAAATGGAGCCATAGAAATACCAATATTATTACCGCTACCAGAAGTTGAAGAAGTTGTTTCTTTTAATAACCAAATACAAAGTTGATCAGCATTTAAACGCCATTTTTTGGGAATTATAACACGTTGATTTTCTTCTCCTTGTTTTATTTGATGAATATTTTTATTCCCAAAATTAGAGTCAGACCAAAAGAATTTTTGATTTTGTGATTTTTCCCATGTAATTAAAGATTTATCAATAATATATTTGACAATAAAATAATCCTGAAAAGAAAAAAAATTTTGAAAAAAAAAAATAAATTTAATTTAATTCAAAACCTTTAAAGAAATTCTTATAATTAAAGGGCCCAAATTTATTTGAATATTTTGTAGTTGTTTTAATATTAAATGTTCTATTCCATCAGTTGTTTTTAATGTTTTTTCTTTTCTTTCATATTGTAATATGATGTTTTATTATCATGAAATATTAATATTAATTGTTGCATTTGATTCATTTGTAATTTGTGTTAAACTTGATTATTTCTGTATTCATTAAACGACCAAGATATGGAAAAGTTCTAGAAAATTACTAAAAAAAAGCTTTTGTAAAACTTTTCAGAATTGTAAAAATTGTTTCCTAGTGTAATTGTAATTTCGAAAAACTTTTTTAACTTCCCAAATGTATTTGTAATTTTATAAAACTTAATCAGAATTTGTAATTGTAATTTTATAAAACTTTATCAGAATTTGTAATCGCAATTTTATAAAACTTTTTTCAGAATTTGTAAAAATGTTTAATTAATTGTAATTTTGTAAAATGTTTATTACAAAATTGTAGTTTATTAAAACTTACCAGATTTGTAAAGTTAAATTTATTAATTGTAAATTACCTGTATTTCACATTGTATATCAAAAAGTTCATTAGAATTATCATACAAATTATATAAAATAACACCACT
The DNA here is from genome assembly GCA_000172435.1 of Meloidogyne hapla. Taxonomy (NCBI): domain Eukaryota; kingdom Metazoa; phylum Nematoda; class Chromadorea; order Rhabditida; family Meloidogynidae; genus Meloidogyne; species Meloidogyne hapla. The sequence goes on from ABLG01000766.1 coordinate 5,331, forward strand.
AGTATTTGCAATTAATCCAAAACTGTCTGATTTACTTGAATCTTCTAAAATAATTAATTCACAATCTTTTAAAGTAATTTTAAACATTGAAGTGATTCTATTGTTTTGATTATTATTTGAAGATGATGATTGATTTAATAATTCTTTTTGTGATGAAGATGAATGTTTTTTAGAATATTTTTGTTGTTGCTGATTTGTAGAACTGCGACAATGAATTCCACTTTTTGAAGAAAATTCTAAAAAAAACAATTTAAAAATTAATTTAAAAAATAAATTCAAACCATTAGAATTTGAATTAACAAGTAAAAGAAATAATTTAAGCTTTTCAATCCATTCAAAAAGAAGAAAAACACGAGTTTTGATTAATATAAATGAGAAAATTTGACATTCATCGCGCGCCATTTGAATATGTAATTCGCAAAGCAACTTCTTGCTTTCTCTGAAAAAGAGCGAAAATTATTGTAATTATTTTACAATTTGTAAAATCAGAATTAAAAGTATTGTAAAAATATTAAAAAGAAAATTAAAATCAGAATTACTAAAACTAAATAATTGTAAAAGCAGAATTGTAAAACTAGGATTGTAAAACTTAGAAGTAAATAATTGTAAAAAATCAGAATTGTAAAACTTAGAATTAATTTTAATTAAAAAATCAGAATTTAAAATAAACATTTCTTACATGTTCTTATTTGTTGAACTTGAAGCAACATGTTTATTGAAACCTTTTTCATGGCGCGCCTTAAGTAACTTTTTGAAAGGTTCAGCTGTATTATCCGCTAAAAATATTAAAATTAATTTAATTTATTAAAATAAAAAATATTACAATTTGTAGAATCTTCCAAAGTTGCATTTTTACAAATTATATCAATTTCAGAATGTGAATCAATAAAAGAATCAAATAAAACTTTGACTGATTGTAAAGAAAATGTTGCAAATTTTTCAAAAGAATTTGTTTCAAAAGGTGATGTAGGTGTTAATAAATTTAACTAAAAAAATTAATTTAGAAAAATTTTAAAAATTTTAAAAATTCTTACTTGAACTCCCTTTAATTTCAATCTAACACAAAAAGTTGCATATTTTTCTAATGACTCCAAATCAATTTCTGGTAATTCTAATAATTCTATAGGAATAGTTTCTGGTTGTAAAATTAATTGTTCTCCAAAATTGTTGTTAACACAGACATGTAAAAGTTTGTAAAATTCACTAGTGCAATTTATTGTCAAGTTTTCCAGGCGAAATATTACAAAAGTGTCAGGAACTGAAAAAAATAAACTTTAATAAAATCAGAATTTTTAATTAATAATAATGTCAGAATTAAATTAAAACAAGTTTTTAAAAATAAGTAAAAATCAGAATTGTAAAAATAAAAACAGAATTAAATCAAAACTTTCTTAAAATAAGCTTAAAATAAACTTGTTTTTAAAAAATCAGAATTTAACCAGAATTTTTAATAAACTTATTACTATTTTTGTAATTCTTTACACCCTATCCTTTTTTTGCAATTTTCTCTTATTTTAATTATTCCAATTGATTTTCCTTTAAAAAATAAAGGCTTAAAGTAATTGAAAAAATGACATATGCACATATCTTTTTCTATTTTAAATAAAACTGCATGTAATATTACATTTATATTTTTTAATTCCTTTTTCTCTTTTTCATTCTCTTAGTGCCACCTATTTTTTTAAAAAGCGGCACACAATGACAGAAAAAAAATACTTGACGTTACTATGTCGAATATTTTATTATTATTTTATATATTGCCCTTCAACCTAAAAGTATAAGCAATTCCCGGAAAAACATTTTTATTTACCATTTATTGCTATGGGATACACTTAAATATTCTTGAGAGATATTAAACATTATTTTAATGAAAATTTTAATTACTATTTAGAATTAAATTAATTCATAAAAAAGAATTCTAGGTAAAAGAAAAACATTTAAGTTATGTAAATTAATAACCTGTGCCTTTACCTAAACTCTTCAAAAAATAAAAAAATGCCCTTTACAACAACAAAAACAGCAACAATAAATAATAATAGTGCAAGTGAACTATTATTAGTAGCAGGAATAAGTGGAGGACAACAACAACAACAAGCTTTAAATTCAAGCAGGAGACAAAGCGCGAATTCGAGGAATCGAACAGGAACAGGTGGTGGAACGCCGTTTTTTAGTTCATTAATGGCACAAGGAAGTAGTGGACGAGCTACGCTGTTTGGAGGACCATTTAGAGTTGTAAGTTGAGAAAAAAAACATCAAATAAATTTAAAAATAAAAAAGTAGTACTTCAAAAAACGTTAAAGGTAAATAAAGAAAGATAAACAAAATTCCACCATTTATTTCCTGAAAAATATAGCTCAGAAACCTCTATATTTACCTTCCGTTTTTCAAATACAAACAAAATTGGTCTTCTATTATTATTTTCAAAGAGGAAAAAAAGGAAATATTGGCACTATCCATCCATAAATATATCTTTTCAAAAGCTTTTAAACAATTTTTGAAAAAATTGAGGAGGTATTTATTACAAAAAATTATTATTATATTCACAAAAAATTTTAATCCAAAAAAATGAGTTCATTTTGAAAAAAAATATAAAAAAATAAAAAATCCCAAAAACCCTCAAACAAAAAATGTTCAATTCAACATCAAAAAAACATTCAAAAAGCTCATTATTCGGTAGTTGTAAAAATAATAATGAAAATAACGAGAAAAGTGGTTTATTATTACCAACACCTTATTATTTTAATTTAAACAACACAAAAACAGAAAGTTTGGAAATTAATCAAGAAACAACCAAAATAAATGAAAATTCTGAAAAAATTACAAAAGAAAGAAAATATCAGAATAATAACAACTTTTTTACAACTTGTAGCAATAATGCTTCTTCAATTACAAATAATTCAACAAGACTAAGTTGGATTAGAAGTTCAATATTAAATAAAAAATATCCTTCAATGACAACATTTGGATCTTCTTCTATTCGAATAAATTTAAAACCAAATAAAATTAATCAAAAATCCCAATCTTTGGATAATCAAAATAAAAACAATAATGATAGAGAAAGTAGAAAAAGTATTCGTTCATTACAGGCAAAATTTGCTTCATCTTCTGCTGAGAGAGCTGCATCAGATGATGGTGGAAGTTCTGCTATGAGGCTAATAACAAAATTGGATAAATATACAACTGAGGAATTGAAAGAGTATAGACAGGTAAAGTAAATAATAATTGAAGCAAAAATCCAAAATTGAAGCAAAAAACCCAAAAATATTTTTTAAAAGATATTCAACATGTTCGACGCGGACAGAAGTGGTGCTATAGGTATTGAAGAGTTGGAGAGTGCAATTACAAATCTAGGAATGGATTCAAAACAAATTGATGTAGAAATGCTGATGCGCGAAGCTGACAAACGAGGAAATCATCAGATAGATTTTGATGAAGCAAGTGAAGATAAAAAAGAAAAATAAACAAAATTTTTAAGTTTTGTGAAGTTATGAAGACAACAAGTGAGAAAACACAATCATGGAATGAAGTAATAAAAGAATGCTTCAATGTTTTTGATAGAAACGAATCTGGATTAATTTCAAAAAAGGATTTCGATTTTGTATTGGTAAATCAGAAAATAAAATTAATAAAATAAAAAAATTAAGCGCGAACTTGGCGACATACAAAATGGCAGACTTATTGATGTTAGTTATTATTCTAAAAAATTATTTCAAAAAAAAATTTAAAGGAATTATTTATTGAATATGATGTAGATGGAGATGGCTTTATTGATTTCGATGAGGTATTTTTCTTACTTAAAGTTTTTCAAAAAAATATTGTTTCAGTTTTCCTTTTTGGTGCGAAATTACCTAACTGATGAAGACGTCTAAAACCTATACTTATAAAAATTCTAAAATGCTCACTTGAAAACTTATGAAATGTTTTTTCGATCATAATATAATAAAAATAAACCCACCAGCATGTGAAGCTCGAACAGACAAATTTCTGTAAATTTGCATTTCCATATTGTGGTTAGTATTGCCATCAATATCACTTCCAATTGCAGATTGTAATTTGTGAAAAGTGTATGCAGTGAAATCTAAAATAATTAAATTATTTTAGAAGTTCTGGTTATTTAAATGAACTTGATCAATTTGTAATTACAAATTGTAAAAAAAAAATAAATTAAAAGTTTTGATTTTATTTATTTATTTAAAAAAACTTATTTTACAATTTGTAATTACAAATTGTAATAAATTTAATGGTTCTGACTATTTAAAAAAACTTATTTTACAATTTGTAATCACAAATTGTAAAAAATAAATTTAATGGTTCTGACTATTTAAAAAAACTTATTTACAATTTGTAATCACAAATTGTAAAAAAAAATAAAAGCTTTGGTTTTATTTAAAAACCCTATTTTACAATTTGTAATTACAAATTGCTAAAAAATAAATTAAAAGGCTTGATTCTGTTTAAATAAACTCATTTTACAATTTTTAATTACAAATTGTAAAAAATAAATATAAATTATACCGTCTTTTGTTGATGTTCTTCCATTTTTGCTTCTAATATTTTTTGCTACACAAAAGTTTCCATAATAAATAGAAAAATGTTGTATTTTGATGTTGATATCATCCAATAAAAGAGAACTTCCATTTGAAGCATTGAATTGTTGTTTTCCCAAATGTTTTTGAAGCAAATTTTTTATTTGAGAAGCACGACAGAATTGATTAGAAATATTTACTTTATCACATTCAAAAAGCACAGCTAGTGATGAACGTTCACTTGAAGGCAAATAAAGACGAAATCCACTAGTAAAATCAATATCAAGTTTACAACGAAGTTTGAGTAAATTGTTAGCATCTTGTGAATTTTTTTGAGAAGGTTTTTGTTTTTGCATTTCATTCTCAATACATAGGCGATCATAAAGTTCAGCGAATTGAAGCCAAAAATCCAATAAAGCATAATAATAACGATGAGAATGAATGTAGTTGACAATATTGCTGTCGACATTGAGAGTTAGATGAATGTCGAATTCATTGGGTAAAGATGTCATTGAACGTCGATTTCTTTAAAAATTATGTTTAAAATTAATTTTAAAAAATAAAAAATTTTCTAACTTGACTAGCTTCAATTGAATGCAAGGCGGTGATTTTCCATTAGATTTATCAAAATTTCCAACTCGGAGGCGTTGAGAAAATAGCCCATTTTCATCAGTAAGTGAAAAACTATGTGCTTGCATCCAAATAAGTATTGGATCACTTAAAACGTTCAAATTTATCTAAAAAAAATTAAAAAATAAATTTTAAATATTTAAATTAATTAAAAAACCTGTGTAATAAATTTAGGCTTCTGAATATAAACAATTCCTAATTTTGGAGTAAATTCACTTTTTGGATAATTCATTGATAAAATTAAATTAGAAACATTCAATTCAACACGCATAATATAATTGTTGTTGTTTAAAACATTTTTATTAATATCGCTGCTTGAACAGAAACCAAAAAAGTCCATAAAAAGTAGCCATGTTCGTCGATTAATAAATAATTCAACGTCTGTTTGTTCGTCAAAGTTCCCAGTGACAATACAGTTAGCCTATAAAAAGAATAATAAAAATGTATTTCAGAATTAAAAATAAACATATCAGAAAAAATAATAAACCTTTGTTTTGAACAAAGAAAAACATTTTCTGAAAGAAAATACAACTTTTGAAAATAAAACTTGAACAGAAATATTGTAAAATACAACTTAATTTGAATCAAAAGAAAATACAACTTAATTTCAGAATTATATTAAAAATAAAACTTTTTCAGAAATTAAACTTTTAATTCTGATATGTGTTTTTAAATAAAATACAAAATAAAAACCTTTTTGTATTTTGTTTCAAATCCTTCTTGTATATTAGGAATAAATACAATTTCAACTGAATGGTTTTTCTTCGGATTTTGTTTAATGTTTGGAATATTGTTGTCAATTTGTTGTTTTATTGTAGGCATTGTTTGATGTCTACCAACATTTTCTTTTTCAATAACAATTAAATTTTCTTCCAATAAAGATGTTGAAGGTAAATTACTAATTAAATTAATGGAATCAGAAGTTTCAATTGTTTCGTTGATGGAAATGTTGTTTGCATGTTTAGAACTGTTTGTAGTTAAATCAGGACAAGAAAGAGAACGAAATGTTCCATCTGGCTAAAATTAAAAAATTTAAAAAAAAATTTAAAAAAATATATTTTTTTAAATTTTACTAACCCCATTTTTGTCAGATTTCAACTTCTTTTCCTTTCCAATTCTAAGCAATAAAGATTCATCATTTGTCGTTGTTGTTGTTTTCTCAAACAAATCTTTTAAATTAATCGAGTCAAATCCAACATTTATTTTATTTAATTTTTGTTGTTGCAAATCTTTTTTAATAAATGTAAAGGATAATCCACAAATACTTGCAAGAACGAAAGGGGAGGATGTTGAATTAATTGTTGTTGCTGTTGTTAAGTTGGAATGTTGAGAATTTGTAATGTTTGATGTTGTTGTTGAAACAAGTTTATTTTTAAATGATGTTTTTGTCGAAATTTTTGTTTTGTTTGTTTCTTCTTTTTTAATGTTTTTATTTTTATTAATGTTTTGATTAATGTTGTGTTCATTCTCTTCAACAATATATTCTTCCTCAAAATCATTGTTGTTGTTGTAAATATCATTAATGTCAAAATTTAATGGAAGCAAAACAGAATTTGTTGCGCGCTTTCTTTTCTTTGTATGGGTTTGTAAAAATGAGTTGTTTTCTGCAGGTTTTGATAAAGTTGATAAAATACAATCTCGCGCAGCTTTTTGGCTTCTTAGTTCAATTAAAAGCTAAAAATAAAAAAAAATCAAAAGAAAATAAAATTTAAATTTAATACCTCCGGTATTGTTGCAGAAATAAATATTTGATGAAGTAGAGAAGTTTCATCTGAGGATTTTGATGAATTGTTGGAAAAGGTAGAAAAATTGCTGGTGGAAGAAGTGGAGTGTTGAAAGGTCTAAATAAAATTTAATTTTAATTAATTTAAAAAACTTTTTATTCAATTCTGAACTATTTAAAATTTTAACATTTTATAATTTTCTCATTTTTAATATTACTCAAATTTAAATTTTATAAAGACAAAGCATGTTTAAAGCGTTTCCATGGAAATAAAGACAAACAAAAATAGCTTTTTAAAAACCTTTTCTTAATTATAAAAATTTAAGAATAAAATTAAGAATAATTTTAAAAAATGCTCCTTTCCCGATTTCGACGAAACAAAAAACCTGAAGATGAAAACAACAACAAGAATAATAAAAAAGACAAAAATAGAGAAGATAGTGATGATGGAAGCAAAGAAGGATTATTTAAAAGATTAAATAAATTTTTAGAAAAACGTGATTATATGGGGGCAATATCTTTACTTGAACACAAAATGATGAAAAACGAAAAAAATAATTCAAAGAATAATGATGAACAATTAAATTTAAAATTATGGTTAGGATATTGCCATTTTCATGCAGCAAATTATAGAAATGCAAAAAGTATTTATGAACAAATGTTAGGTGATAAACACTGTCCTAATGAAGTTTATTTATATTTGGGATGTTCATTCTTCTTTTTGGGTTTATACGAAAATGCTAAAAAAGTGGCGGAAAAGGGTGAGAAATCATAAATGTTTTAATTAAAATTTTAATTTAATTAAAGGTTCAAAATGTCCCCTACAAACAAGGTTGCTTTTTCATGTTGCTCACAAACTTAACGACAAGAAAAGCCGTATGTTTTTGTATTTTTATTTATTAATGTTATTCTGGTGTTTTATTTGTATTTTGATGTGTTTTAGATGTTTTGATCGATGTTTGTTTAAATTAAATTCTGATTTTCCATTTCATAGTTTTGTTGTTATTTCTTATTATTTCTGTTTTACTTGTTATCTCTGTTTGTATTTTTAATGTTTTGTCTGTTTAAATTAAATTATGATTTTCCATTTCATTATTTTGTTGATGTTCGTTAAATTCTGACTATGCTTTTTTAATGTTTTGAGTTTTGTTTGTTTGTTTTAATTATATTCTGGTTTTATAAAGTTTCTAAAAAAATTTCAAGTTGTTTCCCATCACGGACAACTAAAAGACACAACAGAGGACCAACTTTGTTTAGCTTCTATTCATTATTTTCGATCACATTACCAACAAGCTATAGGTGATTTTTAAATGAATAAATATATTTTTGAAGAAAACTTTCGATTTAATGAACTTTCTTATGTAAGAAATTAGTTAAAATACATGCAAAAAATCTGAAAACGGGCTTAAAAGAAATAAATATTCTTCTATAAAATGGATGGATCGCGACTTATTTCTTACACAGGATTTTATATAATTTTAAACATTAAATATAAACCTGAACTTGAAGCAAAACTTGAAATAATAATAAACTTGAAGCAAAAAATAAATAAACTTGAAAATAAACTTGAAATTTTTAAAATGATAGAGAGAGATAGAGAGAGAGAGAGAAAATAAATTTTTGCTTCAAAAAATTTTTTCTTTGAAAAAAGTCTTGCACTAATATTTAATTTTTTAAAAATTAATTTTAATTATAAAATTATAGACATTTACAAAAAAGTTTTGACCAGAAACAAGAGTTATTTGGCAATAAATGTTTATATGGCTCTTTGTTATTATAAATTAGATTATTATGACATTTCAATGGAAATGCTTCAAATATATTTAGATAAATTTTCTGATAGCCCTATTGCAGTTAATTTAAAAGCCTGCAACCAATATAGATTATATAATTCAAAAGCAGCAGAAAATGAGTTGAAAGCTTTGAAAAGTATGTCAACTAGTGAATTAAATTTTGCAAAGGATATAATTTTACATAACACGGTGAATAAATTTTTTTAGAAAAATTTAAAAACGAAAAAAATTCAAAAAGGTTGTGTTTCGCAATGGAGATGGAGCTTTACAGCTACTTCCAACACTTGTTGATATTGTACCAGAAGCTCGATTAAACCTAGCTATTTATCATTTGAAGAAGAATGATACGGATGCCGCATTTGAGTTAATGAAGAATATAGAACCACAAAGCACTTATGAATTTTTACTTAAAGCTATTACTTTTTGTATTAAAGGAATAGAAGAAAATTCAGTAAAATAATAAAATGTTAAAAATTAAAGTATTTTTAAAGCAAGAATTATTAAACTCGGCAGCAAAATTCTTCAAAATTGTTGGAGAATCACCAGCAGAATGTGATACAATAATAGGAAGACAAAGTATGGCATCTGCACATTTTTTAAGAAAACAGTTTGATGAAGTATTGGTCTATTTAGATTCGATAAGGGTAATTAAAGAGACAAAAAATTAGTTCAAAAAATTTTTTAGACATTCTTCTCCAACGATGAGATCTTCAATTTCAACTACGGACAGACTCAGCTTATGCTAGACAATTTCCCTGAAGCTGAAAAGATTTTATCACAGATAAATGGACATCAAGTAACTTCAACGCTTACTTATTGTCTTTGTTTGGCACGTGCACAAATTGCTAATGGAAATGGGAAAGAAGCTTGGGGAGTTTATCAAAAAGAGAAACATATTCCTAATTCGCAGATGCTTTTAAGACTGATTGCCAATGATTGTTATCGGTGATTTTCAAGAGATTTTTGATAATTTTAAATGTTTTGATGTTTCAGTTTGGAAGATTTTGTAATTGCAGCCAAGGCGTTCGATGAAATGGAAAGACGTGAAAGTCGAATGAACAACCAACAAAATTATTCTACCCCAAAATGTGCAGCATGTATTGGAGTAGTAAAAATGTTTACAGCTGATAAATGCAGTTTGGACGAGTTACGCGAAGCTATGCGAATATTAGAGCGCGATAGAAGTTCAGAAGCGAGAGGAGCAGGTTCAACGATAAAGAAATGGGCAATGGAAGTAAATGTTTATTTTTAAATGAGGGAAATTACAAATTGTAATTTTGTTAAATTCTGATTTGTAAAACAAGTTTAATTATTAAATTAATTTTAAATGAAGGGTTTGTAAAATTAAATTCTGATTTGTAATTATTAAAAATTCTGGTTTAATAAATGATTTAGGTTTGTATAAATAAAATCAGAATTTGTAAAAATAAATTCTGATTTGTAAAAATAAAATCAGAATTTGTAAAATTAATTTCAAGTTTGTAAAAATTAAATAAAAAAATAACCCACCTTATTTTCCATACAACAAATCTCTTGTAAAGCAGAAATAAAACAATCATCAGCAATCATTGCAAGAGGAGCACAACAAATATTTAATTCATGATATATTTCCATTTTTGGTGCCAATCTTTTGTAGAATAATTCAAGCATTGGAGAAAAATTTTTTGGTTTGATATTTTTTTCACTTCTCCTTCCAATAGTAAATAAAAGACTTGTTGAAATATCAGAATTTGAAACATTGTTTTGGAAGCCACAAAAAAGTGATTCTTCGTTGTTGGTGGTTTTGGATGAATCGGAGGAATCCTAAAAATAAAGAAAATTTCAAAAAAAAATTCTGAGAATTAAAAATAATTTTTTTGGTTGATCTTCCGGGTTTAGGTATTTTGAAGATTTTTCTCAATTTTTTAAAAAATTTTAAAAAAATCTAAAAGAATTTTCTCACAAACCTTTTTCTTCTCAAATTGATTCCTCAAATAATGTTGTTGCTGCATTTGTTGAATACTTAAATCCCCTACAGTTATTGACATTTCTGTTCGATGTTCTTTTGGTGAAATGTGAATACGTCCATTTAGTTGATCCAAATCGAAAGTTAACATTAATGAATTAATTTGTTTTTCATCGTTTTTGTCTTCTTTAGAAGACTTAAAATTTTAAAATAAAAATAAAAAATCAAAAAAATCATAGAAACCTTGTCAGCAGCAATACGTAAATGTACACGTGCAAAATTAAGAATAAGTTCAGCCAGTAAATTATCACGTCTTAAAATATTGTAATCATCTAAACTGTCATTAAGCATCTTAAAAACAAAATTTAAAATTTAAAAAAATTAAATAAAAAACCTGTAAAATTTCTGTTTGCATTCTCTTCTCAATTTCTTCCAATTCTGGGCTTAGCGCATGCCTTGGGGTGTTCAGTTTTGGAGTAGACAAATTATTTAAATAGACAGAATCATTTAATAATAAATCAGCATTTTCTTCTAATAATTCTTAAAAATAAATATTTTTAATTAAACCCTTCAAAACTCTTCAAAAAACCTTTATTCCTTCTCAGATTCTCTTCAGCTCCAAACCAATTAGTCATCCAATTTAACCAACCACCTCCATTTTGTTGTTGATTAATTTTAGAGACATTTTCTTGTAATTTTACTTGTTCTGATTCAATAATTTGAAAAGGACTTTCTGTTCGAGAAACTTCAGGGTTGTCATTAGAAAATTGTTGTTTAAGTTCAGTCAACATTTTCTGAAAAACTGCTTCACGAAGAATGTGTAAATCCTTCAAATTTTGAAAAAAAAAAATAATAATAAGCGATAAAAAAATAACCGTACAGAATAACTAAAATCAGCTCCATGTTCAATTTGTTTAAGCAAAGTTGTTTCTTCATGTGAATATTTTGGAGGGTTTAGCTTATTTGCATCGAGAGAAGGGGAAGAAACATTTTGAGAACTTAAAATAATTTTTTAAATAATTTTTAAAAGAAATTTTAATAAAAATTCTAAAAATTTACCCTTTTCTCTGGCTTGTCAAAAAACAATTTAATCGATGTCGATAAGCCCGGCAATAAGTATTCACCAGATGTAGATGTGCAAACAAGGTTTTAGGTTCACGACAAATATTTTTATTACGTATTTGTTCCAATTGTCGATTGATTGCAAATTGCCACCAACGTCTTGGACTAAATTAAAATTCAAATAAATTTCAAAAAATTAAAAAAAACCTGTTAATTATTGAAGAACGAGGACGCCATTTTCGATGAGGACGTGCACGTTCAAACATAGCCCAATCATCCATAAATTGTTGGATTTGAGAAATTTGTTTTTGGGTTAATTCTAATTCAATTCTTTGGGAACGAATGTTGAACTTAAAAATTGAAAAAAAAATTTTTTTTTTGAACAAATTCAAAACCTTAAAACGAGGGAGAAGAGTAGAACGCAAAGGAAAACGTGAACTATTCTTTTCCATTCTCAATTCCAATGTAAAAGGTTGTAGAATATAAGCATTTTCTGAGGGAGATGAGAAAAATCCCTTTAAAATGAAAAAATAAAAATTTCTTTAAAAAAAATTAAAAAAATACTTTTAGTGATTCCAAAGATAAAGGCAAAACAATTGGAGAGTCCGTTGAAGTATTTTCAGGATTCCAATAAATTGAGAAACCTTTGACATCAATTTTCTTGAAAATATTTTTTCCATCTGTAGGCTCTACAAAACTGACATGCTGAAAAAGAGAAAAAAAATATTTAAAGAATAAAACAAAGAAAATAAACCATACCCATTGAAAATTAGTTGTTTGTACATGCAAAGAATCAATTTGAACACCAAAATTAAAATCAGACGACTCGTATTTAATATGCACATTTTCAAGTAGAATCTTCAAAAAAAAATGGCTTTTTTAATCTTTTTATTTTAATTAACCTGTATATTAGAAGAAATAGAAGAAAGTAATGAAGTTGTTCCCCACCAAGAATTTTGTTCATCATTTTCATTAAATTTAATTCCAAGTTGTGAAAGGAGTTTTTTCTGAAAAATTATTTTTTTTCTAATATTTTTTGGTCAAAAAATCAAACCTTCTGTTCAATTTCCAATTCATCAAGCATTTTTTCCAGATTTTGTTGTTTATACTGTTCAACAATTTCAACATCATAATTTGACGAATAAGGCCCTAGAAGCACCAAAAAATCACGTATTCTTAAAATCCAAGGTTGTGAACGAATTCTGGTTAAAGGCACTTGAAGTTGTAATTTTCCAATTAATCCATGTTTTACTTGTAAAGGAATATCAAATTTTCTAAGTGAACTAGTTCGAAGAGGAACATTTTCCAAATCTACTTGACCTTAAAATTAAATAGAAAAAAAAAAGTAAATTAAATTTGAAAAAAAAGAAACCTTGAAGAAAAGCAACAGAAAGTTGATCTGTATTTAAACAAAAGTATTCTCCAATATAATTATTTAAAATCCAAGCAACAAGATTTTCCAACATATTTGGAGATTTTTTCGATCTAAAAGATAAAAATTTTTTTTAAATAAAATAGAAATTAAAAAATTTAAAAAAAACAAAACTAATGTAAATAGAGAAAAAAAAATAATTAGAGAAAAAAAAATAATTAGAGAAAATAAAGTTGGATAGAAAATAGTGTGAAAAAGAAGAGACACGAAAGAAAAAAATTGTAAGCTTTAAAAATTCAAAACGCCAAAACTTTTAATTTATGCCAATCGACACTTTTTAATTTTTCTCTAGCGTCTCTTCTTTCATCATTCTCTCTCGTCCTTTTTCTTTTTTCTAGAAAATCCAGCTGAAGATTTTCTGTGAGTAAAAAAAGATTAATCGAATGAGGATTAATTGGAATCCTTTGTTCTATTCCACCAATAATTGATTATTTAATGATTTATTGTTTTAATTGAAACTTTAATTTGTTCTTTTTAATGATTAATTTTAGATAAAAATGGTTTTAGAAATGACAGGAAGTATTTCAAGTAACAAAAGTTCTTCATCAACATCTACTAATTTAGTGTTAGACAATGAAATTGAAACAATTAAAAAGACACCAATGAAAGGACAAACAACAGAAAATATTGAACAAATTACACAATCTTTGGTTCAACGACTTCAACCAAATGAACAAGGAAAGAGAATTAGACTTTATAGAAATGGAGACAGATTCTTTAAGGTTTGATTTTTGTTTTTTTGTTTCTATTGGATTTTCTACTTTTAATTGCCTTACTCATTTCAATGGGTTCTGTTCAAGAAGTATCTGAGATTTTCTGTTTTTAGGGGACTTCCTAATTTTATCTGACAGCAGAAAGCCACCCACTTCATCCCACCCTCATTAATCATTTAATCACAGTTTTTAGCCTTTCATAATTTCAGGGAATTTGGTATACAATAATTCCGTCATTACGTTCCTGGCCAGCATTCCTCGAAGATTTACAAAAAATTCAGTTTTTAATTGATTCACTTGCTTTGCCTCATGGTGTGAGATTTGTCTTTCGCTCTAATGGAGGTGAACCATGCAATGGATTGGAAGAATTAAAACATGGTTTGGAATTAATTTTTTTTGATATTTCAAAATTTTTTAAATTAAAGGCCAAAGCTATGTCGTCTCTTCAACAGATAAATTCAAACGGATTGACTACGCTAATGCAGCCCAACCGATTTGGTCATTTGTTTCAAATAAATTAACTAATGAGCCAACAGCATCAGGATTAAGAGAAACGTTTCAACGGGTTGGAATTTAAAAATATTTTTTTAACCTTTTTTAAATTTTGCTAGGAACCCAATGAATTCGTCAAACCAAGGTTTTTTGAATGTTAAATTAATTTCCAAAATTCTTTTTAGAATAATTACAATTATTCGTAATGGAATAAAACCAAGACGTGTAGTGCGGCATTTACTTAATAAACGTACAGCTCAATCATTTGATATGGTTTGTTTGTTTTTTATTATTAAATTGACCGTTCCTTATCGTTTGTCAGTCATAACTTTTAAAATATAATTTTCTTTAAGAAAAATGGGCGGGAAATTTTGAAATGGTAAATTAAATAATTTTTGATTATTTCTTTAACGAACGGCTTTTGTTGTTTATCTAAAATATTTTTTCCTCCCATTTTTTATCTTTTTGAGAGAAATGGTCAATTTATAACATTCCTTTCCAAATTTTTTTTAAAAATAAAATTTTTACAGGTCATTAGTGATATTACTTCAAAAATTAAATTAAACAGCGGAGCTGTCAGAAAACTTTATTCAATAAGTGGAAAACAGGTAAATTTAATTTAAAAATATTAAAAATCCGTTTTTTATTAGGTGAACACATTGGCTGACTTTTTCTGTGACGATTTCATTTTTATCGCTTACGGGACTGAAAGAATATGTTTTGATGATTTTAATGTTGTTTCTGAAGGTTTTTTTCTAATTTTTAAAATTTATTTTAAAAATTTTTTTAAAGAATATAAAAGAATGGAAATTGGGGGAAGGACGCCAATGAATCGCCAACAAGGGAAATTTCGTTTACGGCCAACCCAAATGCGTATGCTTCGAAAACGCAATCCTAACGATTTCCGACAAAAAACGGGTGGAGATGGAAGGCATATGTTCAAAGAAGGGAATGACGATGAACAAATTCAGCTTGAAAATTCTGGTTAATTTTTTTTTATTTTTTGGTTTTTCTGAACGATTTTCTGATGATTTTGTTATCTTTTCGAAGTCATACCCCCGAAATTATTTTTATAATTTTTTCTTATATTAGCTGCCAATGTCGTATTACCCTCCGATTTGGCAGAACGTTGTCGTATTCTTTCTCTTCTCGGCGATGGAAACACCGCTTTTGTTTATAAAGCTGCCTTTCTTGAAACTGGTAATTTAAATAATGGTCAGTCTACTGAAGCGTTAAAAATTGTTCGACGTGAAACATTAGAAAATCCAGAAGTTTGTGCTCTTGTTCAAACAGAAATTCAATTGTTAAAAATGTTAAAACATGAACATATTGTTCAACTTTATGATTGTATAGCACATCCAAATGGTGATTGGTTTATTAGAATGGAATTAGTTCCGGTTTGATTTTTTAAATTTTTTTTTTATTTATTTATTTTTTTTTTTTTGAATTTTTTTTTTAATATTTATTTTTAAAGGATGGTGACCTGTTTGAACTTCTTCGAAAAAGAAGAATGTTTAGTGAAACAGAAGTGTATGTCTTTTTATTTTCTTTTAAAAAATTTATTTTTTAACCCCAAAAAAATAAAAAAAGTTTTTTTCAGTGCAAGTTGTGCTGATTGTCTCTGCCGTGCTCTTGCTTATTTACATTCTGAACATTTAATAGTTCATAGAGATGTTAAATTGGAAAATCTTTTGGTTTCTTTTTTAATTAATTATTCTTATAATTAATTTTAAAGGTTTATTATATTCCTGATAATAATCAATTTGAACGGCGTTTAATGATTAAATTGGCAGATTTTGGATTGGCCTGTCAATTAGAGAGTCCAGACCAATTATTGTAATATTTGAATTTTTTTAATTTTTTTTTAATTTTAAGAATTTTACTTTGTGGTACTCCAACTTATGTAGCTCCTGAAGTACTTGCTGAATTTGGTTATTCTTTTAAGGTAATATTAAAAAATTATTTTACTTATTTTTGTATAACTTTCCGGAATGTTTATTATTCTTTTCCGGAAAATAGAATAAAAATTCCTTTTCGCTTATTATTTAATTCTGGCCTTTCCGGAACACATTTCCGGAAAATATTTAATTTATTTATTTAAAAATAGAATAAGAACTTCCGGAATGCATTTCCGGAAAATACAATTTATTAAAAAATACATTTTTATTTTTAATAAAGGCTGATTGTTGGAGTGTAGGCATTATTCTTTATTGTCTTCTTTGTGGTTATCCTCCCTTTGGCGTTGATGAACCTGACGATGTTCTTTTCAATAGAATTTTGCGTGGACAATTCCATTTTCCTTCACCTGTTTTTGATTCAATTAGTTCTTCAGCTAAATTGTTAATTACAAAATTATTAAATACTGACCCTTTTGCGAGAGCATCAGCAGCAGATGTTTTGGATTGGCATTGGACAAAGGTTTTTTATATAAAAAAATTTTTTTTAAATTTTTAAAAATATTCTAGGGCCTGGGCAAATCTTCACAAGAAGATGAATTAGAAGCTGAAGAACAATTAGCTATAGCAATTGCTGGAATGTTAATGCTTGATGATGAAGATGAACAACAACAATGTTCTGATGATTTTGCAATGTCTGAATCTAGTGCTGAATTTTTCTTTTCTCGTAGAGCAAGTATGGATGAATTGCTTTGTGAAGATGATGATGAAGATATTGATGGAAAATTGTTGCTATTTTGTTCTATTGCTACAACTACTGCTAGCAATTTGTAAATTTTATTTTTTTCTAACTAAAAATCAATCTTTAATAGAATCTCTGCTTCTGCTATAGCCTCTGCTTCATTTTCCACAACCTCCATTTGTAACCCTATAAGTGCTTCAACATCAACAGATGTTACAAAACAGGTCAGAAATGATTCTCCTGATGATTTTCCTCTTCAATTACCTCCAATCCCAATACCTACAACCACAACAACATTATTACCTTCATCAATTATAGAATTAGAACAACAAACATCTTATTTCTCTTCATCTTTAGCAACTGACAAACGAAAAAGACAACGTGATTCAATTAAAAAACATCAAAATAAAATTGATTTTCAGCAAAAACAACAACAAAATAATGAAGTTGATAAAATAATTAATTCTAATGCAACTGCTGGAGGTAAAGAAACTACACCAAGAATGCAACGTCGAATAATTCAACAGCAACAACAACAATCTAGACGAAGACAAAATCAACGTCATGTATCTTTAGATGATAATGCAACAAGTGACGGAGATGAAATTGGAAGAATTCCTACAAGTTTAAATAATACACCAGCACCTAGAGCAACAACAACAAGTACAGGACGAAGAGAAAGAAGGACAGCAACAATCAGATAAATTTTAAAAATAAATAATTTTGACTATTATAAATATATACATTACTTATATGTAAAATTATGTAAAAATTAAATTTAATTAAAAATTAGAAAAATAATTTTTTATGTTTACGTTGGGGCAAGAAAGCGTTTCGCTGACTTTTGGCCTTTTTCTCTTGTTCTCGATTATTTTTTTAAAGTTTTTCCGTTTCAAGGTCCTTCTAAAAACGTAAGTCTCTGCCTAAAATTAATTACATTTTTAAATTTATTTAAAACAAATTTTTGTGATTGATAAAAACCCTTTGAAAATTTATCAGATTTCCTCCCTTGAATGACGCAACAATTTTTTAAATTTTGCTAAATTAAATTAAATATTTTTTAAAATTTTAATTCTATTTTTAGCAAAAGTCTCTTCTTTATAATGCCTTTGGGGTCAAGTGCATTTTTGCATTAATTTTTTAATAGCTTTCTAATAAGCTTTTCATAAAGCTTTTAATATTAATATTATTTTACTATTCTTGACCCAATTTTTGAAATTTTAATTATTTTTTAGCTGACTAATTTTCTAAAAATTTAGAAAATTTATTTTTACGATTTTCTTGTGGTCGTCTCTCTCGTTTTTTAATCGCCTAGAATATATTTAATCCATATATCTCTTATCTAAATGCTAAACATAATTTAAGCTAGTTGGAGATCTTCTTTTCGTTTTCTGATTGCCCCCTTTTAAATTTGTTCAATAATTGCGTGGGTGACCATGAATTGTTCTAATTATTTAATCTTTTCCTTACAGGAGATGCTCAATTTAAACAAATTATTTATTCAAATTTTCAGTTTCTTTAAAATTATTTTTATTGTAGCTTTTGTTCATTCAATAGGTATATTTAATTAAATAAATTAAATTTTTTAATAATTTTAAAGATGTTTCACTTCTTGATTGTTCTTGTTCACGTTCGTTTCAACCAGTTTGTGGGACTGATCGACAGACTTATGATAGTCCATGCTTGTTGGAATGCGCGAGAAGATATGACCCAGGCAAGGAATTAGGAGAATAAATAGAAATTTAATTTATTAGGTCTGTCGCTTGCATATGAAGGAACGTGCTGTCCAAGTGCTGAACTTTGCGCTGATTATTTTGATCCTGTCTGTGATCAGTTCGGTATCTGATAAATATTTTTTATTTTTTAAATAAAATATTTTAGGAAATTTCTACGCAAACGACTGCATTTTCGACTTTCATAAATGTGCACAACGTCGAAGTGGTGGTCCATTAATTATTATTGAAGGACGTGGAGAACAGGCATGCGCGAATGCCATTGCTGCCGCTGCAAGAAGAACAAAAAACAATAAAAAGAATAATTTAAATAATAATGCTGTTATTAAAAGAAATGAAGAACAAATTGTTAGTAATGGAGGAATATCAAAACCGCCTCCCTGCCATTTCTTCTGTGATGAGACGATTGCGCCCGTTTGTGATAGTCAGTCAAGAACACATAAAAATCGTTGCAAGTAAGTTTTTAATTTTTCTATTAATTTTACAAACTTTCCGGAAACATTTTTATTAATTTTACAATTTCCTTCTGATTTTACAATTTTCCGGAAACAATTAACAACAATTTTACAATAATAACTTTAAGTTTTTTATAATTAAATATTTCTTAGATTTGATTTAACTGCCTGCAGACTTAATTCACGCCTTGGTATTGTTTCTGCTCTCCATATTGTAAAAGAAGGTCCATGTCGGATAGAAGAAAATAATTTTAGTTTGTTAAATTTTGGTATAATTTTAAAAATATTTTTAAAGGCAAATTCCCCTGTGCCAATAGCGTTCGCCTGGCACCACCTTCGAGGGGCATCTCTTTTAACAACATTAACACTGGAAATTCTAGGATTGCAAACACAAAAAGAAAACTCCCATCGTCTTTTGAATCTTCATTTAATCCTGAAAGGTCAATGTTTAATGAACAACAACATCAACTGGATTTACCTCCAAAACAAATGTTTAACGATCAGGTTCAAAAGCATCAACCGCAACAAAGTCAATGTGATATGTGTAGAGATGAAGGGCCTTTTGATCAAATTGTTCCAGTTTGTGACAACACAAATAGGACACATAGAAGTAAAAATATGTTTTTTAGAAATTTTTAAAATTCTTTAATATCCAGGTGTTTGCCTCTTTGCTCAATGGAATTGTGAGAGACGTTTGCGTGGTGAAGAAGAGAATGTTTTTGTCCACGTGGGAGAATGCAATTATGTTTTTTTTTAATTTTTATTAAAAATTTTAAAATTATTTTTCAGGTTTCTCCTATTTTCGTGAACAAAGTCAGTCAATATTATTATTAAAAATAATTATTAATTAAAAATTAGGAAGAAGAATGCCCCAGCAAATGCAGCCATCATCTCAGGCCAGTCTGCGATTCAAATGGAATTACTCATCCAAACCTTTGCGCTTACAAACTTTATCGTTGCCTTCAAAGAAAAGTTTAATTTTCAATTTATTTTTTAAAGTTTTTAAATTTTTAAGAGTGGTATTCGATCTACAGGATGGTTAGTGTCTTTACGCGAATGTGCCTCAACCTCAATCCCCTCACATAACCACAATAATTCTAACAACAAAAACACCATAATTTCGTCACAACGTCCAAAACAACCGCTAACATCAATTGAATGCCCTGTTGAGCCAAATTGTGATGATGAAGTAGAAGAGGCAAAAATGCAACAAATTTGTGATAGTGATGGAAGGATACATAAGTGAGGGGTTTTTGTTTTTAAATTTTTTTTTTATCTAATAGGAGTACTTGCCTTTTTGCACATGCTCATTGTTTGGCAGCTAAAACAGGAAAAGCTTTACGTATTATTGAATGCCCTCAAATATTAAATACTTCCGTTGCTACAACTACAATTCCATCACCTTCTCAACAAAAACAAATTTCAACAAAAATACTCCCTAAAATTTCTGCTAATTTTGCTTCTTTACCACCACCTCTAACAACAAAGACTCTATCATTAAATAATCAAAATAAAGAAAAACAAAAATTATTAGATTGTGAGCGGAGATGGAATGATTGTGGAGATTCTCCTAAAGATGCTTATTGTGGATCTGATTTACAAACCTATCGCAATTTTTGTGCTATTCAAGTCTATTTTTAATATTTATTTATTTTTTTTTACAATTTTCCGGAAAATATTAATATAGAATTACAATTTTCCGGAATATATCAATAGAAATTACAATTTTCCGGAAGCAATAATTATTTATTTGCAACTTTCCGGAAAATATTATATAAAATTACAATTTGTATTATTATTTATTTAAATTTTTTTTCAGAAAGCCCAATGTTTGGATAATCAAATAGAAATACTTTTCAAAGGAGAATGTGAAAGATGTTTAGCCAATCCATGCTTATCCAAACGCAATACAGACAAAAATGGAGAGGATAATGATTTATTATATGTTTGTGATCAAGGAGGAGAGACTAAAAGCAAATGTGAATTTGAAGTTTTACGGTGTATTTATGAAATAAAATTTGGCTATAACATTACTGCTGCATATGTGGGTTTAAGACAACTTTAAGTTTTGAAAGAAAAATTTGAAGCAAGGAAAGTGTTGCCCTAGTATAGAGTCATGCACTGGAGGGCCAGAGACACAACCCATCTGTGATTCCAATAATGCTCGTCATTCTAATTGGTGCAGTTTTGAGGTGGCAAAATGCCGCTCAATTAAAATTCACCACAAACCATTGGAAGAACGTGAATGCAACAACAACACTGAAAGACGGAAGGAAAATATCGAGGAAAGAGAAGAGGTGTTTCGTCGCTTTTGAATTCTTCAAAATGAAAATATAAACTTAATTTATAAAATTAAAATAAATTAAAGATAAATTTATCTTCTAATTTTAATTCTTTACAAACTTCCGGAAAATACAACTCCGGAAAAATAAAAAATAATATAATTAATTTACAAATGATTAGAACATTTGTAAAGGAAACTGGGCAAAAACACGAGGCAGAAGTACAGTCTGTTGCTAAAGAAGTGCTTCAGAATGTGAGCGTTGAATTGCTTAGTGTAGATCAACTTATATGCAGTGATAAATATGAACCAGTATTAAAAGATTAATTATTTATTTTTTATTTATTCTAGTTATGTGCTACTGATGGACGTACTTATAAAAACGGCTGTCACTTGGATAGGCACAATGCTTCAATAAAATTTACAAACGAATCAGCTCCTTTAAGAGTATTATATCCAGGCAAATAAATTTAAAATAGAAATTAATTTAAATATAATTTTGAAGGTGAATGCTGTCCTGAGGTCAAATGCCATGAAGAATATGTGCCTGTTTGTGACAGTGAACGAACAACTCATTTGGTTTTTGACTTTTAACATTTCTGGTATTTTTTTATTTTTTAAGAATCTTTGTGAATTCTCACGCCAACGCTGTTTAGCTGAACGGACAACCGCTCAAAATTTAACAGTTATTTCTTATAGAAATTGTGATGATAACAATATTAGTAATGATAATATTACTAATTTGCTTATAAAATCACAGACATAGCTTTAATTTATGATAGCTTTAATTTATTATAAAATTTTTGAATACTTTTTACGTAAAATACTTTTAGAATTTTTTTACTAAAAAACACTAATCATCATCATTTATTTCCGTCTTGCCAAATTGGCTCTATGCACGGAATATTTATTTATGAAAGCATTCCTTAGAAAGACGCTGATTTTTAAAAATAACAAAAAAGCGTGCCAATTGCCCATTTATCTACTTTCAATTCAAAATACCCACAACCACCTTAAATTGCCAATTCATCATAATTTTTATTCAATTCCCATGGCAACATAAGAAAAAAGCAGCTGGACAATGTAGCTTTATTTCCAAAGAGAAAGACGGACGATGGTCATTCAACAGCCAAAAACAAATATTTCATAACCTGTTATATTTCTAAAAGAAATTTCCGGAAAAGCCGGCATATAGAATAATATAATTTCCGGAAAATATAGAATATTTAATTAAAAATTTCCGTAAGGAGAAATATTAATTTACAAACCTTCCGGAAGCATAAATAAAATATTATAACTTTCTGGACAAACAACTAACAATAAACTTTATAATCACTAAAAAGTTTTCTCATTCATTTTCCATCCTTTATAATATTTTCATGCTTCTAATTGATACATATTTAAATATTATTATATTTTACTATTTTTGCCTCATTCATAAAATCCATCCAAAATAGACAAATCCGTTTCTAGGACACTCTTAATTGAACGCGCATAGCGAGGAGTGTTTTAAACGACACATTTATTTATCCAAACTTAATCCTTTTTAAATATTTTTGACACTCTTTCAAGCTTTTTAGATTTAACATTAGATTATATACCTCCATTTTAAACCTTCGTATCCGCCTTTAAGTAGCTGTCAACGTCGTCTTCACCGCCATTACGGCATCTCCATCCATTCAATGTCAGAATCAACAAGAAACGGCCAAAGTGCCATCAACTCTTCCTTTTTTATTGGCGCCAAATGCCAAAGTTATCCTCATCCTTCTTTAAAACAAAAACAACAAAATGCCCAACAAATTGCTTCAATTCCTTCAAAATTCAATCTCTCTTCTCTTTTATTTTGTTTTTGATTATTTTTTATTCTTTAAACAAACCGGTGACATCTCTTACAATGTTACATCAACAACAACAACAACAACAACAGAAACCAAAGTTCCGCTTACAACTTGAAGATGTTGGCAATCCACAACCATGCCCTGACAACCCTATTCGTTTAGTAGCGGCACGAACACCTCAATATATTTATTCACCTTACGTAAGTTTACAAAAATACAAAAGGAAATACAAAAATAATTAAAACTTAAAAATACAAAATGAGAAAATATAAAAACAATACAAAAATATCAGAATAAAAATACAAAAATAATTAAAACTTAAAAATACAAAAATAAATACAAAAACTTTAATTTAAGGATGAAAACAAAAATTACCCTCCCGACACCGACTGTCAATTTCTTATTGAGGCTACAGACAAGTTTCATCGGATCCATTTGACAATAATAGAAAGTGATTTAGAAGAAGCTTTATTTACAGATTGTAATGATTATGTTAGTGTTAGGGACAGAGAAGGTGTTTTAATTTTTAAAATTAATTTTTAAATATTTTTTAAAATAGGAAATGAAACTAGCTCTAAAGAAGTGGCTCGGTGGTGTGGACAAGGTAGTAATTCAGGTCCTTAGGATTTAATTTAAAAAATATTTTTCTTTTTAAAAATCAAAAAACTATTAGATTATCCCGCTGCTATTGCAAGTGCCAGTGACTCTTTGCTTGTTCACTTCCATTCAGATTCTATAATTCAAAAACGTGGATTTAACATTTCTTTTGTTCAATATGGTTTGAAAAAAAAGAAATCCTTTTAAAAATTTATTTTAATTTAGATATTGATACATGTCCTCCAGATTGGATTTCTGATGGAATATCTTCACCATATTGGTAAAAATAAATAAATTTTAAAATCAAGAAAATTATTCAATTAAGCTATAAACAATTTGTTCTGCCTCATATCTTACCTTGGTATGAAGCCCAGAAAGAGTGCAATTTTGAACGTGCTAATTTAGCAACATTTCAAAATGAAGCAGATTATGCTTTTATTGTTGGTGGGTATTAAAAATTAAAAAATACTTATTAAAGACATTTTTAAGAATCTTATTCTCAAACCCATTCTTTCCCTTGGGTTGGTTATTCAGATGCTAATGTTGAAGGTATTTATGAATCTGTTGATAGAAATGTACCTCTCTGGCCAGAAAAGTAAAGAAATTAATTAAATTAAAAAAATATTTTTATTAGTTTTCCCCTAAAACATGAAAATGAAATGAAGGATTGTGTTTATCTTGATTGGAACAAAAGAGATCAAATAGTGGTTTATGAAATTGATGATTGCCGCAACAGAAGACCATTTTTGTGCAAAAAGCGGAGAGGTAAATAAAAATACAAAAATACAATAATAAAAAATATAAATGTTGTACTTTCCGGAAATATATCGTTTCATCTATATTTTATTGTTTTCCGGAAAGTTTAAATTGTAATATATTTTATTAATATTGTAATTAATATAATCTTTTCCGGAAGTCAACTTTAATTATTGTATTTTTTCAGACGGTACAGAAGTCCCAGTAGTATTACCAGCTGGAATGATACGTCGCGGTTTCCGCGATTTTACAATAGATTATACACTGTTGGTGGTTGTTGTTATATTAGCTTTATTAGCATTAATTGTTGGATGTGTTTTATTCCACAAGTTTGTATTTATTTATAATTATAATTTAAATTTTTTTTTGTATTTTAGATATAAAGAACGTAATAATCGAATAGTTAATATTGACATGAATCAACGTTTAGTCCAACAACAACAAAGTGGACAACCTTTTGGAAATAAAGATCAAAAAACAGCAGCAGCTCTAGCTAGGCAAAAAGCTAAAGAAAGAGAACGTCGAGAATTAAGAGAACAAAAATATGCCGAATCAAGTAATAATCATAGAGTTGGTGGTAGAGGAGGAGGTGGTGGAATAGCAACAACAAAATCCCCTTTTGAATCACAAGACAGTAATGCTTCATTTCCTCTACAAACATTCCAATCAACATTTACCCAGAGAAATGCTGGAGAACCTTCAGAAACTGCAGCAGATTTGGCTGAAGCAACTGCTGCAGCTACTGCTAGCCAACAAATGAGGGAACATGAGGTGATTTTTTCGATTTAAAAATCAGAATTTATTTTTAAAAATCAGAAAAACAAATTTTAATATTAAATAGGCCACTAAACTTCACCCACAACAAGTTTCTGCTGAGGTTGTTTCTGTTGATTCTCCACCTGATGATGATCAAAATTCTTCTCCACGTATTAGAATGAGTCCAAATCAGCCTTTTGATAATGAGGAAAGAAGAAAAACTTCTGAAAAAAAGATTAGAAAAGGTTGGATGGGTGTTGGTGGTGGAACAACTGATAGAGAAGATGAGGAAGAAGAAAAAGATAGACATAATATGGGGTACGAACCCGATTCTGAAGAAGAACAAGAAGAAACTGAAAGACAAAAAATAAGAAGAGCAAGTAAAATAAATGAGGGTGAAGAGAATTTTTTGATGGAATTTAATGATGAGGGAAGAGGAAAAGAGATGAATGGGGAGAATATTGGAGAGGAGGAGTTGGAGCAGTACACCCAACACAACCATATGGAAGAGGAGTCCAAGCAGTACAGCGGTTTGGAAGGAGAAGAATTTAAACAATATAAACACAAAAATGTTATAGAATCAGAACAGTTTAATAATCAACAATTCAAACAATTAGAATCTGAGGATAGCGGAGTGCAACAAAAAGTTGTACAAGTAGAATTACATGAAGAAAATGAAGAGGAAGGATTAAGTCAATTTAAAGAAAAGAGGACAAAAGAGGAAAGAATTAACCATTTTGAAGATAAAATGTTAGATAGTTATGCGATTGGTGATCATTTCAAAGCAGCAAAGGTGGCAACGTCAGCAATAGCTTCTGCCGCTATAAATATAGCTGCTACAGAACATCCAATACGTCCACCTATTGAACTAATGCGAACTACTAGAACAATATCAACAGATAAAACTGTTAAAACACCCCCAACAAAAATAGAAACAAAAGATGAAAAAATAGTAGAATCAGGAAAAAGTTCTCGAGAAGCAACAAGAGAGGAAAAAGAAGAAAAGAGAGAAGAAAAAGAAACTTTTCCGGAAAAAGTTTCAGGAAAGACTATTGCTTCTACATCTGTAAAAACAGAAGGAGAAGGAACAGGAGCAAGGATCCGTATAAAAAGAAAAACTTTTGATCGCCCACCTCCTGTTGGTCCCTTAGATAATGTTTCAGCAATATCAATGGATGAATTTTGGCAACAACAAAAATAATTTTAAAAAATAAAAATATATTAAGTAAAGCAATAAATAAAAAAAATATTTTTAATTAAATACCCATTAAATTTAAAATTGCTGCTAACCCAAAATCTAGTTATTTTTTACATAATTAGTTTGTCTAGATAATAAATTTTAAAGACGATTAATTTTAAAAATAATAAATAGTCTTTTCCGGAAAGTTTTATTTAATAATGAATATTTTCCGGAATACATACAAAAGAATATATTTTTTTCCGGAATATTCTTATTATTTTAATTGAAAATATTCTTTCCGGAATACTTACAGTTTGTTTAAAAATCCCCTGCTGAACAGTTAAACAACTATTATCCATTAAAAATCAAAGTAACTACAAAGATTGATGGGTTGAAAGATTAAATCGTTCAGCTAATAATCAAAAAACAAATTAAAAAAAACAATTAGAAAAAGCGAATATACAAATTAAAAGTTATTATTGTTTTTTGTTGTTTTATTCGGAGAGAAGGGGATATTTATTTTCTTTCAACAGGTTGACCCAAAAAATCCCCCAAAAATCCTTCTATTAATTTCTCACTTTTTCTGTTTTCCTTTCGTTCCTAAAAACAGTGTTTACCCTAAGGCAGTGTTTGTTGATAACCACAGAACATCCAACAAATAAATAAATAAAAAATAGATTATTAAAAGGGATTAGAAAGAGGGGTTTATTGTTCTTCCTGTAATCAAAAAATGAAATTAAATAAATTAATTTTTCTTCTTTTAATTATTTTATTAAATTTTTATTATTGTTTTGGATATGTTTTAATTAAAGAAAAACAAAAATATTCTTTAAATCTACCAAAATCTTCTTTTGTTAATGTAGACATTTTGTCCCACAAGAACAAAAATAATTTTATAAAATCCAAAAATTTATTAAAAAATGAAGAAAAACTGTCAGAAAATTTTAAAAATAATTTAAAAAATAAAATAAATAAAAATCATGTAATTACAAAGAGAAGAGAGGGATGGGCACATGTTGAGGAGAATGCTGGTAATTTTCTTAATATTTAATTTTTTAATAAAAACAATTTTTTTTAATATTTTAAAGATTTAAATTAATTTTCAAATTTATTAAAATTAAGCAAAAATAGCTCCTAATAATTCCCCCTTGAAACCTCAAGTTTTTCAACGTCTCCAATCTGCGCCTTCTTTAGTGCTTAAAGATGTTGATAATGTGAATATTAAATTAATTAAAAAATAAAATTTAAATAAATCTAGAATTCTACTTTAAAAAAGGAAGAGGAGGAGCAAGAAATTGAAGAAGGTAAAGGTCCGCAAAATTTATCCGCAGAAAATTTTATCCGCAAATAAATAATATTAAAGTCATTCAAATAATATTAAATAATATTAATTAATATTAAATTATTAAATATTTTTTTAGAAAATACCCGATCTTCCCCTTCAATATTGGCTGGACGCCAATATTGGGTTAATGCATTAAAAACACTTTTATTAGAATTTAGACGAATACATCCAGAATTAGTTAACGGAAATAAATTTAAAAGAAGAGCTGCTGCTACAAAAACATTAAATTCTAAGAACCAATTACTTTTTAATTTTAAATAAAATTTAATCTTTCGGTTGTTTACCGAAAACTTTGTTGATACCATTTAGAGAAGCACGGACTGCTAAAAAAATTAAAATAGATTTTCTGATAAAATTTTAGAAAACTTAACTGTAAGAGAGTCCTTTAAGTCCATAAAATTCGTATGGTTGATCAACTTCTTTAATTTTTTGTAAACAAAATGAATACAATTCAAAAACTATTTGACGCTTTTTAACATAACACTCTTTATAAATTAGAGAAGCATTTTCGAATAATTCTTCATCCTCAAAATGTATTTCTTGTGGCCATAAATATTCTTTTTGTTTCTAAATATAATTTTAATTCCTTCCTATCTTTCAAAAAATTGAAATTACATTTATTATTTCATTAGCTTTTGAAACTAAACATTCCGAAACAACATTAAATATTTCATATAAAACTAAATAAAAATAGAAATAAAATAAAAATTTAATTAAAATACTTTACATACTATCTAATTGAACATTTAACCCAAACATGACAATATTTTGAAAAGTAGGTTCTACATTTTCTATTTCCTCTAAATTTTTTACAATGCCTTCAAATATCTTTATTAATTCATTTCTTAACTAAAAATTTAAAAAATTAAAAAAATTAATTTTTTAGTTAATTTATACTTTAATTAAGTAAATTAAATATTTTTGTTGAAATTTTATTAAAAGAAGATCAAATAATTTAGAAGTTCGAATTTTAATCCATTTTAAATTAAAAGGGATAAATTGGATTAAATCAGAAAATAATTCATTTGGTAATTTTAATTTATTTCTTGCTTTCATTTTTTAGTTAGTACTATAAATATGAAGGAAAATTGCCTATACGTAAAGCGAAGCAATAAAGACAATCAATAAATACAAATAAACTTTCCGGAAAGAATTGTTTATTTCCGGGAAAATCAGAAAATAAAATTAAACTTCCGGAAGGAATATAGTTAATATATAATATTTTATATATATTATTGTATTTCCGGAAAAATGGTTGGAAAAAAGACAATCGTTAAAGCCAAATACAATACTCGGATAAACCACGCGCCGTTCACTATTTAAACTTCTTATAAAAATCATTTTAAATAAAATTTTTTTATCTAAAATGAAAGACAATAATTTGATATTAAGTTAAAAAAATGAGAAAAATTTGAGAATTATTTAAAAATATTTACAATTCATCTTCATCAGGCTCCTTTCTTGTACAATAACAAGCAAGTCCAACAAGTATGGCAAAAAAGAAAAGAGAACAAAAAAGAAGTAACCAAGTTGCTAACTAAATTAAAAATAATTTTTAAATAATTTTAAAAAATATTTAAAGACCTGATAATCACCCAATTGTTTATCCAATAAAGTTATTTTTTGCATATTTCCTACATCCACAGAATCAAGATGGCGAACTTGAGAAAAATATTTTTAATAAAAAAATATCTAAGAAAACCATATTTATTCCAAAAAACATGTGCTTGCCATCTAAACCCAACTTTCATTGAAGGAGAATCAGTAACAGATAAATGATCCAATTCACCAGTTGAACAAGAAGTCCAATTAAAATTAAGACGAGCAGATTCTGGTGTTGGGTCACTTAAATAAATTAAAAATAGTAAATAAAAAATAAACGAAAAAATACAAACTCTGTTCTAAGAAAATTAACAATCATGTCTGCAAATAATTCTGTAACACGTCTATCCAATTGCCAGTTTCTGTCACGTCTTGTTACAAGAAAGCGGCGTTCAAGTTCGAAGAGAAAGATTTCATCACAGCCATGGAACACCCCTTTTGTATTTTTAAAATTATTTTATTTTTTAAAATTGTATGTTATAATTTTTCCGGCTATTGTATTTTGGCTATTGTACGCCTATTTAGTGCAAATCAGAATAAATGTATTTTCCGGTATACTTATGAATATAGAATATTTTCCGGAATTGTAATATAAATAAATTTATTTTCCGGAATAATAAAATATACTTTCCGGAAAACTTACAGTTTGTTTCAAAGTTCTCACTGACATGGTCAAACGAATATAGAAATACAGGCATTGCTTGACGAGCATAATAGGTTGCTAATCTAGATGTTGGAGCATCATACCAAAAGTGGGAGAACATCTTTTAAAAAATATTAAAAAATATATATTTAAAAATATTAAAAATAGAATTACTTTAAGAATAGATTCATTAAGATGTGGAGATTCTGAATGGTCTACTTTACTCCAAATATATTCATGTTTTGTTGCTTCTCCAATTAATTGTCTATTTGTGAAGCCAGAATAAGAGCTTGTTAGGTTTGTTACTAATTGTTCTGCTTCTGTAATGAGTAATCCTTCACTTAGATTTACTGGTTTTTCTTTTAACAATACTTAAAATAAAAATTATTGAAAAATCACCAAAAATATTTTTTAAATTACAAATTTGAAGAGCACTTTCATCCTTTGTCGTTCCAAGCATTATAGGCATTTTTCTTCGTGAAATTGCTAAAGTTTCTGGGTCATCAGGTATTATTCCTTGTTCTCCATCAATAATAGGTACAAATAAATCATAATCGGGATCTGGGTCAGGCTAATTTTTTTTAATTTTTAAAAATTCAAAAATCCATAAAAAACCTCAAAAGACAATATTTCATCTCTTAATTGTTTTTTAAAGCATTCCAACAATTCAGATGAGTTAAATGATCGACAATGCAAACGAGCATCTAATGCCCATGTAGCGTTAATTGCCGTGTCTCTAACAACTCCGGGTGTTCTAAAATATTAAAAATAAATTAAAAAAATATTTATTTATTTAAATACATAGCTGTTCCACTCATTAACATAATTTTATGAAATAAACCCTCAGCTTTGGGTGACAATGCCAAGAGAGAAGCAGCCGATGCACCAGAACCGTGGCCCATTAAAAGAACTTAAAAGAATAAAAAATAAATAAAAAAAGATTTTAAATAAAAAATTAAAACCATTATTTGGATCTCCACCAAAAACATGAGCCTTTAAATTAAAAAAAAATATTTTCAAAGAATTAAAAAAAAATTCTCATACATTAATTTGCACCCATTTCAATGCCAACAAAATATCCCATAAACCCAAATTGCCTGGAAGAACAGAATCGCCTGTTGAAAGAAATCCCATGGGTCCAAGACGAAAGTTGAGTGAAACAAAGACAACTTTGCGAGAGACAAAATTATTGAGAATGGCATGTTGAGGGTCTGAAAATTAATCATTTTTTCTATAAATTAATAAAACTAACAATCAGCACTCGATCCAAATTGAAAACGCCCACCATGCAGAAAGACAATAGTTGGATAAGAATCATTAGTGAACTAATTAAAAAATTTTTTAAATTTAAATTATTAAAAAAAACCTGAGGTGGTGCAAAAACATTTAAATAAAGGCAATCCTCAGAAATATGAATTTTATATAAATTTAGTGGATCCATCGGTCTGTCTCTTTGGCGTTGAGCACACATCTTTAAATAAATTTAAATAAAATTTTTTTGAAAAATAAAATGTTTACCGGAGCATATTGAGAAGCATTCATTACCCCTCTCCATTTAGCTGGAGGTTCAGGTGCTTGAAAGCGAAGTGAACCAACAGGAGGCGCTGCATAGGGAATTCCCTGGAATTTAAATAAATTAATTTAAAAATTTTATTTCTTACTTTAAAAACAGCAAATTCGTTAGCACCAATAGTCTAGAAAAAATAAAAAAAATTAATTTAAATAAAATTAATTAAAAATCACCAACCAAATATTCTCCTCGTATTGAACCAGAATCAATTGTTAATTCTATTGGATGACTTTTTCGAAGTGTAGAAGGTTTAAGATGATTTCTATGGCTATTATTTCTATGTTTATGATTTTCTATTTTTTGTTGTTGTTTTTCTTCTTCATCAATTTGTGTATAAGCATAAGATATTGGTTGTTCTTCTTGATAATTTTTATTTTCTAGAAAAACATTTCCAGGAGGAGATTTTACAATAAAAGCAAAAACTACAAAAATAGTGGCTATTAATAATAAAATTGTTGTTGTAGTCATAATAGCAGCAATAAATGAACATTTAATTGAAGAAAAGGCACGGTGAAGGAAATGCATAATTAAATACAATGCTAAATACCGTGTAAATTTAAAAAGAAAATTAATTAAAAATTTAATATAAAATAACTGTAAACTTTCCGAAAAATACAAAAGAATACTAAAGT
Organism: Meloidogyne hapla; assembly: GCA_000172435.1. Taxonomy (NCBI): domain Eukaryota; kingdom Metazoa; phylum Nematoda; class Chromadorea; order Rhabditida; family Meloidogynidae; genus Meloidogyne; species Meloidogyne hapla. Next base: position 37,672 of record ABLG01000766.1, read on the forward strand.
TTAAATACTAAAAAATTCAGCATTTAATTTTGTTTGGCGTTTTATTGATGCCAAAAAATACAAAAAAAAAAGAAGCAGCAGACATTAACCATTTACATGCTTCTGGGTTTTGTTACAAACAACAATGGCATGTTAAAAGAAACAAGGGATATATATTATTTACGTCACTGGTCAGCTGAGGAAAACAAGAATGCTCTAAGAAATGTACTAAAGAAAATATAAAAATTTTCGTGAATCTCAAAAAGGAAGTGAAAAACATCAATTTTGCCATGCTTTAACTATTCTTCCAAAAATATACACTTCCTTTACTAACTAGGCATTTTTGGGGAATTTAAAGAAAGAAAATAAAAATAAATGTAGCAAATTTTACTTTTTTCTAATTTTTTAAATAAAAATCATAAAAATAATTTATTTAGAAAAATCAGCAAAAAAATGCCAAATATATATTGAAAAATAATTCTAAAAAAATAAAAAAATTACATAAAAATCAGCAAAGCCAAGAAAAACTTCTTTCCAATTCCTTTTCTCTTCTTTGTCTATCAACATCCTCATTAAACATTAAATTTGTATTTTGTCCAAAAAATTCAGTAGAGTCAAGGAATGGACGTACATCATCAATAATTGTTTCAGATTGAATAAATGAAGACAAATTTGTTTTTAAATCATTCATAAAATCAGCAATTTTTTCTTTTTCACCTTTAAAATAATTTTTAAAAAATAAATAATTAAAATTCAAAAAAACCTCTTTTAACAAGTTTTTGGAGATATAAAGCAGAAAGGAAACGATATTCTTCTCTTGATTCTAATTCAAAAGCAGCTCTCAATAAAAGCTCTAATTGTGCTTCTTCATTGGATGCAGCCATTTCTTCACATTGAGAATTTAAAGGTAATTTATTTTTATCGTTGATTAATTGCTTAAAATAAAAATAAATTATTTTTAAATAAATTTAAAAAAAAACCAATTTTCCAACTAAAATAGATATTAATCCATTAGGTAAAGAATTAGCTATAAATTGCATAGCTGTTAAAAGAGAACACAAAGTTGGGTCAAATATTCCTCCACATTTTTGTTGTCCAACAATAATACAAAGCCAAGAATTAAGTGAACGAGAAAATAGAAAAACTTCTCCATTTGAAAGTGCAATTAAAGGTAAACCGTTTGTTGAAAGACAAAGTCGAACAATTTTGAGGGAAGGAATTGGCGCTCCTGAAAAGATGAAGCAAAGTTTCCGGAAAGAAATAAATGTTTCCGGAAGATATAGAATAGAAGTATTATTTATGGTTTCCGGAAAGAATAAAACAAAATAAACACTTTCCGGAAAGAATACAATATTAAAGCGAATATATTTCCGGAAAAAAGAATAGAAGGTATTAATTTCCGGAAAGAATATAAAAATAAAATATATGTAAATAGACTTCCGGAAAGAATAGAAATAATTTTAATTAAACTAAATTATTAACCGTGTCGTGCAAGCAGTGTACCAACAGACGTTTGTAAAATTCGTGTAGACTTTTTTAAATCCCTAAAAAAACATTTTTTAATTAAAAAAATAATATTTAAAATCATACCAAATACTTAATTCTCCATTTATTGATATTGTCAAACAAAAATCATTTTTTGTTTCCAAAAACGCAATAGCAGCACCAGTGTGGAGGGACAAATGGGTTATACCACTTTGAGTGTTAAAAATCATCAAATTATTATCTTCAAGTGTACAAACTGTCCAAAATCTTTAAATTTAGAGAATAAAATTAAAAAAATAATTAAAAAAAAACAAACTTATTAGCTCTAAGTAAAAGTACAGGACTGCTAACTGTTTGCGTCCAACGCAATTCTCTAGCAAATTTAGCTTGGATTTTAGCATATTTTAACGTTTTCTTGGTATTTATTGAATTTTTGACTAAAATTTGGTCAATATTACATGTTGGGGACTTTAAAGAAAGAAAAATGCAATTTTAAAAAATTTAAATTTAAAAAAACCAAAGGAACAGCAAAACAAAGAAATTTTTGAATTTGTGGAGTAGAAATCTCAACAGAATCAGAAACATTTTGTAAATCTGAAGGTCTGAGTAATGGCGTCAATTCAGCAGAAGAATTAAGTTTTTTGAGTTGTGGTAAAGGTGTTAGCTCTTCCACCTTGAAAATGAAAAATAAAGATTAAGACAATCAATTAAATAAGTCTAAAAATCATAAGATTTTTTATTTTTTAAACGAAAATTTAATTTTTTATATAAAATATAGCCCAAAATCTCCTCTTTATTATGACATAAAAACCAAATTTTAAAATAAATTTCAGAAAAAGAAATAGATTTTTAAAGATTCGGGGGCACTCGGTATCAAGGGGGAGAGAACCTTCAATTAAATTTTTCCCTTAAAGAATAAAAATCTGAGTGGGAAAACCAAAAACTTTTCCTTAAAGAAAATCAATAAAATAGCCAAACCTGTCCATTTCTTTCCAAACTTTCTGTTGCTAAACAATTTACAGAAGAAGAAGATTGTGTTGAATTAATTGGAGTAGAATTATTTAAAACAATTCCATTTAAATTATTTTTTGTTTTTTCTTCTTCTAATTGTTTTGATTGTTGTTGTTCATTTATTTGTTCAAAAACTTTGTTTAAATTTTGTTCAAAAACTTTATTTAATAATAAAGGTAAACGTTGTTGTTGCTGAACTTGTTGTGAAGATATTAATAAATTTGTTGTTTGTTGATTATTTAATATTCCATTATTTAATTGAGAAATGTTGGAACTTTAAAAAATAAATAAAATAAATATTCAAAAAAAATAAAAAGAAAACCTATTTTCTATTGTTGTTGTCGTCATTTCACTTCCACCAATTCCTCCAAGAAATACTGGCTGAATTTTTCTTTTAATTGGAGGAGGAGCTTCGTTTGATGTTGTTGGTGTATTTGGTTGTTGAAAACGTTTCATTTCTTTTAAAATTTTTCTAAAAAATAAAAAACTTGGTGCTTATTTGATGAAAAAACGGATTTTCCCGTTGGATCTTTTTCCGTTGCTCTTTACCAACAGATTTTTCCGGGTTTTTTGTTAGACATAATGCCAAAACATGTCGAAACACGGAAAATGCCGGTTCTAACAAAAATCTGTTAAGCGGACAACTGAGTCTGGCGAACTGCGTTTTGGCATTTTGTATAAATTACATTTTATAAATTGGCATTTTGAAATTTACAGACTGACTATTATCTCTGTTTTGTACAGTCTCTTTTCTTTTATCGATTTTCTCTTTTTTCTCTTCTCCTTTCTCTTTAACATCCAATTTGTAAAAAAGTTTTGCTTTCTGACCTTTGATATTTCTTCTCGACTGCCACATACTCTAAAACTTTTGATGGGGTGCAGATAATTTATGTTCTCTATTGTCGGTATCGCTTCGCGTTTTTGTTTTATATTTCGACCGTGCATTTTTCCTTATGTTTGTGTTCCCCCCCTCTGTTACATTTAATTTTTAAATTTTTAAAAGTTTTTTTTTTAATTTTTAGAAGTTATATTTCAATCCAAATTAGGTCTAAATGGTGCAACAATCAAGAAGATCGCCTCTGACATTTTCTGTATTTTACAATTTAAGATGATTTTATTTTTACAATTTGAGTTTTTAGCTGTCAGGTTTAATTAAGTTTGCTTTCTTTTTTTTCTTTTATTTATATTTTAATTACAAATCTTATTTATTTTTAGCTTTCTTTTTTTAAATTTCCTTAACCATCATCATTCACCTGCGGACGAAAACGTGCGGATTCTTGATTCAATTTTCTAAATAAATTCAATTGATTTTCAGTGTTCAAAAGATGTTGGAGATGAAGAAGAAGATGACGAAGAATTGGCTTCAAAATTTTTTGATTAAAAGAGGTTTATTTTTAAATTCTTATTTTCTTAACAATAAAACATTTCCTAGAGCTCAAAATGATGTGCTTTGATGATGGTGCAGCCCAGCACGCATGTGTTGATGCTGCTGCCTTTTAGTGCAGTCCAGCACGCATATGTTGATGCTGCTGCCTTTAGTGCAGTCCAGCACGCATATGTTGATGCTGCTGCCTTTAGTGCAGTCCAGCACGCATGTGTTGATGCTGCTGCCTTTAGTGCAGTCCAGCACGCATGTGTTGATGCTGCTGCCTTTAGTGCAGTCCAGCACGCATGTGTTGATGCTGCTGCCTTTAGTGCAGTCCAGCACGCATGTGTTGATGCTGCTGCCTTTAGTGCAGTCCAGCACGCATGTGTTGATGCTGCTGCCTTTAGTGCAGTCCAGCACGCATGTGTTGATGCTGCTGCCTTTAGTGCAGTCCAGCACGCATGTGTTGATGCTGCTGCCTTTAGTGCAGTCCAGCACGCATGTGTTGATGCTGCTGCCTTTAGTGCAGTCCAGCACGCATGTGTTGATGCTGCTGCCTTTAGTGCAGTCCAGCACGCATGTGTTGATGCTGCTGCCTTTAGTGCAGTCCAGCACGCATATGTTGATGCTGCTGCCTTTAGTGCAGTCCAGCACGCATGTGTTGATGCTGCTGCCTTTAGTGCAGTCCAGCACGCATATTGTTGATGCTGCTGCCTTTAGTGGCAGTCCAGCACGCATATGTTGATGCTGCTGCCTTTAGTGCAGTCCAGCACGCATATGTTGATGCTGCTGCCTTTAGTGCAGCCCAGCACGCATATGTTGATGCTGCTGCCTTTAGTGCAGTCCAGCACGCATATGTTGATGCTG
>ABLG01000765.1:0-59349 GCA_000172435.1 Meloidogyne hapla
ATCTGATCAGTCCCTTTGGGATAAAGAATCACCACATCCAGGGCTTTCGAATGATATAATATTTGTTCGAAATGGTTTAGGCCCAAAGAAGTTATGGCCTTAAAAAGAGCCCGGAGACTCAACCGGCGATACTCAATCGTCCTTGGCCGGGGGAGGTAGGATGCTGTAACAGAAAAGTACCATTTTTTGTTAAAAATACATTTCTTTATTTTAAATTTAAATATTTTAAGCTTAGTTTTATTTTTATAATTCAAGTTTATTTTTGTAAAAATGAAACTTTTATTCAATTGTTTACTGTATTTAAAACAATAATTAAAACTTCTGCTTCCTTTGTATTATTCTTTTATTTTATATTATGTATTGTTCTATCAGGCATTGAAGTTTCCGGCATTGGAGCAACTTGATGAATATTTGATGTATTTTTACAACGAAAAATTATTTGTCTGTAATTTCTTACACTCAAAATTGTTACCTTTGGAAAATAATTAAAGAAAATATTGAAATTTTGACAAAATGAATTTTTGACATTTTGAATTTTTGACATTTTGAAATTTTGACATTTTGAAATTTTTGACATTTTGAAATTTTGACTAAATGAATTACAAAAAAATTTTTAACAAACTCACTAATGGATTTAAAACAGCAATTAAAGATGACAATGAACTAGGTAAAAATGTTCCAATATATGAAGAATATATGACAGGTAAACTAATTAAAGAATTAAAATTGTTGTACAATTGGGAAAGAAAAGTTATTAATGGCAAGATGGCCTAAATTTAATAAAAAAAAATATTTTATGGCAGAGCGACATTTGCGGACACCCCGTCGGTTTTTCTATTTTATAGCTTATATAAAGAATTGTGATCAGTGGTATACCTCCAAAAAGGCCCTGTAGGATTAGGCCAAGGTATTTGTTCCAATTTCAATAAGATCTAGTTTTGTCCGCAAATGTCGAGCAAATGTGTCTATACCTGTGCCCCCAAAACAAAACTCATTTGTTTATTCATATTACGTAATTGAGTCATTTCTACACCTTTACAATGTTTATAAACACGTATTTGAATACTTGTTCCACAAAAAATGATTATTATATAATTAATTACAGCCAAGGTTGAAGCATAATTTGCAGTAAAATTTGACAGTTCATTAGTCTAAAATATCGTTTTTATAATGAAAAAATATGAGAAGTTGACTCCCGTTATAGCACCACCCCAAGAGAATGATTGACAGGTTGGGGACCACCCTTGGGGTTATCCGTACCGATATGAGTTAAATTTCGCCCGCCGTTTAGACCTCGGGGGGTTTCCCCACTATCTGTCCTTTCCGTCTAGGGAGTAAACCTCTAACCGGAGTCAACTGTAGATCTATATCGAGATAGAGACTTCGAAGGGAATAGTTACAGATCAGGGAAGACGGAAACGGAGAAGATCCCATCCCTGTTATACTAGTGTGCCTAGAGCTATGATCTTGTTTCAAACGTTGACTCCCGTTATAGCCCCCAGTGGCTAACTTACTCTCGTTCTAAGTCCAACAACATAATGTTTAATTGTATAATTATCCAATTCTAACATCTTTGCCAACTCAAAATTTGTTAAATGTTCATTTTCTGGTGTTGGGCAGTTGGAAAAATAGGCGCAAACATTCAATCCAACATTTGGAAGTATCACAATACCAATTAATAATAATTGATGTTTAAATTTAACATCACAACCACTACAATACAAATAAAGTCTCTTTAAATTTTCCGGAAAGTTTACCGTACAACAGTAAAATAACGATAAATGAATAATGTAGAGACATTCATTGTTGTACATCTTGTCATAAAATGATTGAGACGGAGGAGGATGCACTGCCATGGATTTGGTAAGAAATGTATAGGTCCATAATTCCAAGTAGTGCCTACACCGTTATCAGAAACAAAAACCTTTGATTGAAAATTTATTTTATTAAGAAATTCCGCGCCAGACCCTTTTTGATCCATAATTTATTTTCTTTTTATCCAATCCATATTTAGATACGTACTTGTGCAGTTTACGTGAACAAAAGGATAAAATGGTCAGTAACTGATATTTCTCAAAATGGTCAAATTACAATAAACAAAGTAGGCTTATTTAATTCTCGGGTTGCTGGGTTCTGTACCGTCAGTACCATAACCCTATTCATTATAATCATAAAACATATTGTAATTTGACCATTTTGAGAAATATCAGTTACTGACCATTTTATATTTTTTTGTTCACGTTAACTGCACAAGTACCGATTTTTATACCATTCGTTAGCCCCAAACATTTTATTTACCGGTTGTACAACAACAAAAACACAAATAGCACAAATATCAACAAAACAAGTTTGTAAAAGTATTTTGCTATAAACTTGCATTTCTTTCATTGTATATCGTAAAATTAGCCAAATTAAAAAGAAATTAGAAAATAACCCAAATGGAAGCAAAAAATAAATAATTGGTTGAATATATTTCTCCCTATCAACATTTTATCTTAAAAGAATGTTTTTTTTAAATGTTTGGGAACAAAATTTTTTAATGCCAGATGTTTTTTAAAATAAATAAGAAAATTGACGAATAATTTATTAATTTTATTTGAATATTTAATTAATTTTTACAATTTTAGTGTAGTGGGAAATTGTTTAGTTTTGCTGGCGTAGGTTCGAATCCTACTGGTGGACAATAATTTTCTTTTCTCGCTAAAATATTTTTAAAACTTTTTTACTAGAAAAAATTAAAAAAATTTTTTCTAGTAATTTTTAAAAGTTTTTAACCGTTTTAATTTAATTATTTTAAATTCGCAGAATTGCCAAACTTATTATTGTAAATAAAGTAAAGGCGTAAAGTTAAGACAGATTTTGAGAAATTAAAATGACACGCAAAATAATAGCAATTAAATTTAAATTTTTTTATTAAAAAACAATTTCATCACGAAATGTTTTTAATTATTTAGAAAAAGTTTAAGGTTTTTAAACTGTCTATAATCCACTTTTAGAAAAATTTTTAAATTAGAAAAATTATTTTTAAAACGAAATTTTCCGCAATTTCGGTCACACTCAAATAATTGCGTCAAAACGACCGTTTTTAACATTAAATTACCAGGAAAGGGACGTTTCAGTCCCTGGGCCCTTTTCCGGCCCATAACTTTCATAATTCTGGATCATTTTGTGTTATTCTTATATCAATCGAAAGCTCTGTTTGTGAGGATCATTTTACCTAACAGGGTTGATCTGATCAGATCATCAATTAAAAAGTTACAACCGTTTAAAACTTGAAAATCACGATTGCGCGCACTTATACGGTTGTAACTTTTAATTTATGATCTGATCAGATCAACCCTGTTAGATAAAGTGATGTGGCGACTAGTTGTCACGCGCCTAATCGGCCGCGCCTGGTTTCCCTTTAAAATTTTTTTCATTCAATTTTTAGTCATTTATTTCCTAATATTCAAAAAATGACTTCCTGTCTCCCATTTCCATTATTATCTGCTCTGTTTATTATAACTACTTGGTTTTCTGTTATTACTTTGTTTGCTACGTCTGTGGTTGCGTTAATGCTTCTTTGTTTTGCTTTGAAGGTTTTTTTTAATTTTTTTTTTATTGAACTTTTATTTTTGGCCTAGAAAAATGAATTTTCTGATTTTTCATTTTGAAAAAAAATTTTCCTTAAATTTTTAAAGTTGTTTTTTGGGGTTTTTAATGTTTTTTTTCATTTTTTAAATAAAATTCTCGTAGTTGAAATTTTGGTGTAGTGGGAAAATTTTGGTTTTACTGGCTGATGGTCGTGGGTTCGAATCCCACTGGTGGGTATAGATTTTATTTTCTCGCTAAAATTGTTTTAAATCATTTTTTGACCAAAAAATTTATAAAAATATTTTTATAAATTTTTAAAAGGCTTTTAATCGTTTTAATTTAATTATTATAGACTCGCGGGATTGCTAAAGGAATTGAACAAAAATCTGGTTCAGCAAGAGATGTTCTAAAGCAGTTTGAATTTCCTAATTGGGTTTTTGAAGAAATGTCGAGGACTGTTGGCTTTAATTTAGCCCGGGCAAAACAGGTTTAATTTTATTTTTAAACCATGTAAGCTTGAAAAAAGAGGGGGGATTTTATTTAAATTTTTTCTTGGCTCAGGTCTAGTCACTTTTTTATGACTACGAAAGGAACCAAATGCGAGTATAAGGTAGTAGCATCTTTCAATGATAAAAAATTGTCCCATAGGAGTTTTCTAGAATTTTTTAAAAATCCCTCTTTTTAATTTTTTTTTATCGCTTTAATCGTGGGACGAATTGTCTCCTTTATAAATTTAAAAAATAAAAGTTGAAAATGAGAGGGAATTGAGTCTTTTCAATTCTAGTATGGTCCTTTTTTGAATTTAACCAATTCTTATTCATTCTATTTTTTAGATGCAGACTGTAACGACCAATGCCAAGGGTGCGCGTAAATAAAGAAACGAAGTTGAGGTATTATCTCGGCTTGAGAATTTTAATAGAAAATAGGAAAATGTAGAGGTTATTTTATAAATTATTCTTTTATTTTATTTTTGTAGAAAAAGGGAAAAGAAAAATAAATTTTTTGGAGTTTTTTTTTATTTTCTAGAGAAAGGGTCTTGGTTGTTACCTCGTTCCGTCAATTTTTAGAGAAATATCTCGTAGATAGGATTCTCGAAAAATTTTTAAGTCTCATAAACTCATTCAAAAATCTTGATAAATAACCCCCCTTCCTTTCAAGAAAATCAATAAAATATTTTTTTTACTTCAAAATCTGAAAAGTTAACAATTCTATAATATTCAAAAATAACAAATTTGCGAAAATTTTTGAAACAAATAAAAGTGAGACAGGAAAAAATAATTGAATTTTAGAGCACATTCTTTGGGAAAAAAATTTTAAAATGCCCAAAAATCATAAAAAAATTTTAATTTTGAAAAATTGGTCATTAAAATATTTAAAAAAAATTTTAAGACTTTAAAATTCAATTATTTCAGCTTGAGAATTTTTTGAAAAATTTTTAACATTTTTTACTTTTGAAATAAAAGTTGAGGTATTTTTTGACGTGTTTGAATATAATTTTTCTAATTCATCCATTTTTGATAAAAAAGTATTGTTTTCATCTTCAAGTAAATGTTTCATTCCTTTGCTGAGCGAAAGTGTTGGATTCAAAAATTTCTGAAGAAAAATTCTGATTTTTTAAATTAATTCTGATTTGAAATTCTGATTTAAAAAAAAATATTCTGATTCAAAATTCTGATTTTTTAAAAATTGTTCTGATTTTATTCTGACTTTAAAAAAATTTGTTTTGACTTATTCTGATTTTTAAAAAATACAAACCTTCCTTCCTTTACAATACAATTCAATGCTAGCCTCTTTAATAATATCTAATTTGAATAATTCTTCCAATACAATTACAGCAACACATAATTCTGCATCATTTGAAGTTCTTGATTCTGCCTTAAATTTAAAATTTTATTTCTAAAATTAATTTTAATTAAAACAAACACAAAATTTCTTTGAACGTATTTTAGCAGTAGGAACACTAATTTCAAGGACTGCCTCATATAAAATATTTTTCATACAATTTGGATACTTAAAAATTATTAAATTGTTTAATTCTATTTAAAAAATTTATTTTTTAAAATCTCTGAAATTAAATTCTGATTTTTAAAAATTATTCTGATTGTTTAAACTAATTCTGATTTTAATTTCTGATTTTTTAAAATTAATTCTGATTTTAATTTCTGATTTTTTAAAATTATTCTGATTTGAAATTCTGATCTTTTAAAAGTATTCTGATTTGAAATTCTGATTTTATTCTGATTTTTTTATTGTTCTGATTTTAAAACTATTCTGATCAAAAATTCTGATTTCTGAAATTCATTCTGATTTTACAAAATTTATTTTAACTAAAAAATCACCGTAATTTTCTCTTTAACATTGCTTGAATTTACAATTAATAATTTTCTTTTAACAAATCGAGTTAAAGCTTGTATTGCATTAAATTTGTCGTAGCCATGGAAGAAATTTTTGGTCATTCTTCTAAGGAGCGTAATTTCATTTTTTTCCTAAAAATAAAAAAATATCAAGAAAAATGTCGAATTTTCATTAATGACCATTTTCGCGCCAGGCCTTGTAACTTTTTACACAATGATCGAATCAAATCGAAATCTGGCTTATATAATCTACATATACAGTGCTAACGAATGATATAAAAATCACTTGGATTGGATGACAAAGAAAAAAATTATGGGCCAACAACTAGCCTGACGCGGAGCTAGGCAATCGTCCTCGTCCTCAACTTTTTCTTACGACTCTGAAAGAGAGGGGCCAGAAAAACAACCTTATCTGATGATAAAATAAAGGTCAAGGTCAATTTCTAGCATATAGCAAGGATATTTATTGAATGAATATTGAAAAAGACTTGAGAAAAATAAAAAATCGAAGTCCAAGAACATTTTTGAGAGAAAATCAAAAATTAACATAAAAATTCTTTTTATATTTTCTTTTTCAATTTAAATTTAAACTCACATTCTCTTTTTGAAGCTGAATTGAAAGAGGACATGGATTTTTGTTATTGTGGTAGAATTTGACTAAATCTTCATTGAAATATCTTTTACTTCCATTTTCAATTTTTTCACATTTTTGTTGATCTTCTAGGTTTACATCATTCTCAGAAATATCAATTATAATTGCTGAATTCATATTTGACCTATAAGTGAAAGTAATTATTAAAGAAATGATAGAACTATTTTATACGGGTGAAAAAGAGCGACATGACCTCGTTCAAACAAAAGGTTTCTATTTTTAATTTAAAAATATAAAAATTTGGCATAATGTTTTAATAAAAATTTTAAAGCGAAATAAAGATCAAAAAGAGTAGAGAGTGTGAAAAGAAGAGAAAAAGAGAAAAGAAATATTACTTGAGATCGTTTAAGTAATTTTGACATTTTTAAATAATGACATTTTGCCATATGACATTTTGTCGAATTTTTATCGCGATGACATTTTTTTGCTTGACATTATGTCGGATTACGATTTTGTCAGAGAATTTTCCATTTCTTAAAACTTAAAAAAGTTTTTTTCAATGAATTTGGTTTTTAGATGGAACTTAAAATTGCAGCAATTACTTATAATGTAAATAGACAGAAGCCTGTGCAGGATGATATTATTGTAATCTTTTAGAGGTTTTTTTAATTTTTTGGTTTTTAAGTGTTGGTTAGACTTTGAAGAATTAAATGATTCTCAAATTGTTTGTTTTGCAATGCAGGTTTTTTGTTTAAATTTAAAATAAAAATTGAATAATTTAAAGGAAGTTCCTCATGCAGAAATGTTAAAAACAACTTCAAATACTTGGTGTGAACAAATAACTGATTGGATGAAGGATAAAAGTTTTTCTTTGGTCAACAAGATTTGTCTTGTTTCAAATATGCTTTTGATTTATCTGAAGATGGATTTGCTACAAATGGTTAATTTTTAGCTTTTTTGACGTTTTGGTGTAGTGGGAGGCTGTTTGGGTTCGCTGGTTGTTGGTCCTGGGTTCGAATCCCATTGGTGGACATTGATTTGTTTTCTCACTAGAATTATTTAAAATCATCTTTTGATTGAATTTTTTCGAAATTTCATTCTAAAAATAAGACCTGAACCTTTTCTTTCTTGATTTCTAAAGAGATACGTTGTTCTTCGACTTAGGGGTGGTCTCATGAAAATGGGAACCTTCTCCAAGAGTGCGAACGTTTACCTTACCAAAAATCTTAGTTTCCATACATTCGGTTTCAGGGTCACTCCTCTCGCCAAATTTTACTCTCCAAGTTGTTTTCTTACACTTTGGTTAAGTTGGTTGATTCGCATTTTCAAAGGATTTTATGGTAGAGGTTCGAATCCTTTTATCGGTAACTTTTAATTCATCTATTTTCTTCTTTAAACGAACGGAGATTCCCTAAACATTTTTAAAAAATTTTATTTTCTCAGATTGACCAAATTGACGAACGCTGGTGTCGAAGCAGTCTTTTTGGAACAATTGGCTATAAAGGCACCATCTCTTCTCGTGTATTATTTCGATCTGGTATTTCAATTGTTTTCATTGCCAGCCATTTCTTTGCTCAAGAAAAATATTTACGTGATAGAATTAATCAATACAAACAATCTCTTTATTGTACCTTTCCTGAAATTGACTGTCCAAAAAAGTATATTTTTTTTAAATTTTAATAATTCCTATTTGGTAAATAGGATCCTCTAAGGATTGGGAATTTTTTCCATCAAAAATCTTCTCTAACAATAAATTTTTGGGGGAGATGTTTTTTAAATTAATGGAACTTTTTTGGAATTTAACTTTTGAGGTCTGCCTGATTTAGTTCCTTTCCTCTTGTAATAAATACCTTTCACAAATGAATCAAGGGCTAACAATTAGGTGAGATGGGTATTTGTGCCTTAACTCACTTTACTCGAATAAGTTTAAGAAAAGAGTTTAGAGGGAATTTGGTGACTTATAGTCCACCTGATTTTTTATCTTTCCCTTTATGTGGTTAAAAATCAAAAAAAAATTCCGTAAGCCTTCAAGTTCCTTTCATTTCCTTAAAGATAAAACAAAAATTTCTGATTTTTTGTTTTAATTTTTTTTTATTTTTGTTAAAGGCACATTATTTGGCTAGGCGATTTCAATTTTCGTGTAGAAGATTTTCCTGATTCTCAACAATTATTATATGCTTTAAATAAATTGGATGATGTTGATATGCTTACAAAAATTGCAACTTCTCATGATCAATTATTAAAGGCAAAAAGATTCAAAAAAGTTTTTGAGGATTTTGAAGAAGGAATAATTCGGTTTAAACCAACTTATAGAATTATGGTTTGTTTTTTTTATAATTTTTTTTGTGAGGAAGTTTGGGTAAAAATTGGCGGATGAGTGATTAGGTTATCAAAAAATGTATTTTGGTGGTGTGGAAAAGTGTCTGGTTTCACTGGACGTGGGTTCGAATCCCACTCATGGGCAATGATTTTATTTTCTCGCTAAGTTTGTTTTAAACCATTTCTTGACTGAAAATTTTCATATAAATATTTTGATAAATACTATTTAAGTGTTTTTTCGATTTTTTCTATATATTTTTTTTAATTTTTTTTATTTTGACATGAAGGATTCCGCTATCCATTATTTTGCTTACCAATAATTTTTCTAAGAAATATTTTTTTAATTTCCAAAAAAATTTAAATTTTAAAGGTAGGTTCAGGCAAATTTGACCAACAAAGAATTCCTTCATGGTGTGACAGAATATTATACAAAAGCAACAAAAATTCAAATATTTCTCCACTTTTAATTAAACAATATTGTTCTTGTAGAAGAATTACTTTGTCTGATCATTTTCCAGTTTCTGCAAAATTTTTACTTGGAATAAGTTCTCAAATAAATATTTTAACTAAAGATGAATTAGCTGTTTGGCCTTGTTATTTTGAACATATACCAAGGTTTTTTTTATTTTTTTTTGATTTATTTATTAGGGGTTCATTGGGCATCCATTTTTCACCAAAGAAATTGTTCGACTTAAAAAAATTTTTTTTTCAATTTTATGCTATTAGTGAAAATTTTATGCCTATTTTTTTCTTTTTCCTTTTTCTGGATTTATTGAAAAAGAAATTATTTTTTTGTGTTGTCTCGCGCCTAAAAAAATTTCCGGATTCAAAAATTCCCATTGAAAAAAAAATAATTCCAATATTTTCTGCTCAGAAAGCGCTTTGAATAAAAGAATTTTTTTATTTCCTCTTCTTAAAATTTTTTTTATATTTTTTTCCGAATTAAGTGGGTTTTTATTTATTTAAATTCAGATGGGAACAATTAATTCCATTATTTTGTCGTTTAACAATTCCATCACAATTTTGGACAAAATATTCATCAAATTTTGATTGGATTGGTTTATATTCTTCTTCAATTGAATTTATTAATAAACCTTTAAATTGGGTTTATTTATTAACTTGCCCGTTAGATGAAAGTGGAAAATATTGCATTGAATTTCCTTCATTAAATTGTGGAATGTATAGAGTTGGTTATTTTTGTACAAAGAAAAAATGTTTACAAGGACTTTCAAATCCTTTTTATGTTAAAGAAGAACCAAATTTTTAAAAAATTTTTAATTATTGAGTTGGTTCAGGTTTATATTTTTCCTTATTTTTCTGAAATTAAATTCTGAATTTTTTTAAATTTTATCCTTATTTTGTGGAAAAGCAGAAAAATAATTTTTGACAAATAAAAGCTAATAAAATTAAAAAAAATTTTTTTTTGATTATTTACGGCGAATGAACCAACTTAAAAATAATCGCCTCCCTTTGATTTCGAACTTTTTTTTTAAAATTTAATTATACAATATTTCGTTTTTTCTTAAATTTTAATAAAAATAAATATTAAGATCTCTTTTACTATTTTTTATCAATGTTTCTTTGCGTTTTATATTTTAATATTTTTTAAATTTATTTCTTTAAGTTTTCATCGTTTCAGCTTGGCGTTATTTGCAGTTAATTTTAAATTTGTTTGTTCAACTTTTTTTTAAATGGATGATAAAGAACAACAATCTTCTAGGTTATTTTTAAATAAAAATGTCAATTTTTAAAATTTTAATTTTAAGCCGTGTTATTGACCTTTCTGGCATTAAACGTCAAGACAGAGGACTGAAAAGGACTAGTTCGGATGCTGTTGTGACTCATAAGCGCCCAAGAATTTTGGCTCCTGGTGTAGGTTTTTTACAATAATTTTAATTAAATTTAGAAATATTTTTTGGGAGATTTTGGGCACTATCTCGTATATTTTTTTCAGTTTTAATTTTACATTATGATGTGCATTAAGTGATTTACTTTATTGTAAAACACATTTTCGACTCAAATTAGCCTCACAAATCTTTAAGTAAACCAAAATTGCATAAACTACTTTTATTATGCATTTATTTAGCATTTATTTATTGCATTATTATTATGCATTTATTTATTGCATTTTAGGATTACATTCCATATACGGCCACCACTTTTCTTACTGATGCAGATTACTATTATAACAACAATAATCTCATTCAATCGTCAAGTAAACTTTGGTTTGCCGCCTCATATGCTGTAAAATTGTTATTTTTGAGATTGAAATTCTGGATTACTTCACATAAGAGCCTCAAGCTTCTGTGTAAATATGCAATAGAGAAGTCTTCTGTTTATGATAAACTTGGAATGGATGGTGATGAGGCAAGAAAAAAGGCGAATGAACAATTTGAAGAAGCCGAGATGTGGGTTATAAATTATATTTATTTCCAATATTGTTAATTTTATTTATACAGTAAATTATTTTTCAAATTTTTAGGTTCCACAAATTTAGTTACGGAAGTAAATTAGCTAAAGGAACTTTTGAGGACAACAAGGATGATGTCTTCAAGTTCGTTAACAATTTCTTGGAGATTAAGCCAGAAGATGTCAAACCAAATCTGATTAATTTTTTGAGAGGGAGTATTAATTTTGATAATAAGTCTGGAGATGTTAAGATTGGAGGTACAACATATAATTATGACCATGAATGTTGGTGATTTTGACAATTTTAATTAAAAATTTCTTTGCTTTATTTTTGTTTTATGTTGGATTATTTATAGAAGCTTTTTTTGAATAAATCCCAGTCTTTCTTTTTAGTTCATTTTGACTTGTTTTATTTTGCATTATACATATACTTTTATTTATTGAATTATTTATTTATTGAATTATTTATTTATAGTGTTAAAAAGAATCTCATTTATGTATTTATTTTTCAACGTTCATTTACGTTTATTATTTTTAAAATCATTTTATTTTTAAAAATTTTTCAAAATTATTTTAGCCTAGTTTTGAGTTCAGCTGCTTTTTTTGTGTTCAGATTGAGATGGAAAAAAAATCTGATAAGCCCAGGTTATTTTCAATTAAAAAAATTTAATTCCTAAAAATCTTATTTTAAGTAATGTTATTGACCTTTCCAAAGTTGTATGTGAAGACAAAAAGAAGAAATTAAAAAGATCATTTTCTGATGACATAGTTACTGTTAATAAGCATCCGAGAATTGATGGTGTAAGTTTTTGTTCATTTTCAATAATTTGATAACTTAGTAGAATTAGGGTTCATAACGAAATCTAATGTAAATATGTTTGTGGGGATTTCGGGTGCTATCTCGAATTTTATTTTTTATATTTTACATAGATTATTCAACGTCATGTTTTGACCGAAAATCCTTAAATAAAAGAATTTTTTTTCCTAGGCTTGAATCACATTCATTTAAATAATTCTAGGATCGTCGTCCGGGTACGCCTTCCACTTTCCTTGAAGATGCGAATTTTTATTACAACAAAAACAATTTGATCCAAGCTTCAACAAAGCTTTGGCTTTCTGCCGCATCTGCAGTTGAGATATTGTTTCTTAAATTGAATGTTTTGATCTCTTCACACAATGCTCTCAAACTTTTGTGTGAGTATGCAATTGACAAATCTCCTGTTTATGATCAACTTGGAGTTAATTGGGCAAGATTGTTAGCCAAAGACCAATTCGAGGCAGCAGAGATGTGGGTTATAATCCATTTTTCGTTTTATTTAAAATTATTTGCAAAGGTTTAAATAAATGTATCGTTTAATTTATTTGTTTAGGTTCAGCAGATTCACCTACGGCGGTAATATAACTAAAAAGACGTATATTGCAAACAAAGATGATGTCGCCGAGTTTGTTACAAACTTTTTGAAAATTAAGCCAGAAGATGTCAAAAATAAATTGTTTGGTTTCTTAAATGATTCGAAAAGAATTAATTTTGAAATGAAAGATGGCGTTGTTGAGAAGTGTGGTGAGAAATATCATTATAAGATTGAATGTTGGTGATGATTTTTTCTAATTAAAAATTGTTTTATATTGAATAGAAAAATAAAATTTTATTTACAAAAATAATTTTCTATTTGCCAGTTTTGTATTCTGAACTTTATTTTAAATGTTTTAAAATTTTATAGTTGACAGCTTTAGCTGACAGATTTAGCTGACTTTTATTGACGTTTATTAATTTAATCAAAAGAAGAACTTCAAAAGTTGACGGTTTCTTTTTTTATTTTATTTCAAAAATTTGATTTTTTTATTCTTCCCAAGCCTAAAACCAATTTTTATTCAGATTGCTCATTTTTATAATTTTTAGGTCGTCCAAATCCGTGAAAAACTCAAAAGCCGTAAATTACCTGTAACTGGATCCAAATCTGAATTGGTTAATCGTCTTTTTGATTCTTTAATGGTTGAAGAAAATTTGCTTGAGGAAGGGCCTGGTGGTGAAAGTATTGACCTTTCTGGCGTTAATATGGATGAAGTTTTGGGATTAGACGATGAGAAGGATACTCATAGACTTTGAAGAATTAAATGGTTCTCAAATTGTTTGTTTTGCAATGCAGGTTTTTTGTTTAAATTTAAAATAAAAATTAAATAATTTAAAGGAAGTTCCTCATGCAGAAATGTTAAAAACAACTTCAATCACTTGGTGTGAACAAATAACTAATTGGATGAAGGATAAAAGTTTTTCTTTGGTAAACAAAATATGTCTGGTTTCAAATATGCTTTTGATTTATTTGATGGTGGATTTGCTATAACGGTTTATTTTTAGCTTTCTTTTGACATTTTTGACATTTGGTTTAGTGGGAGGCTGTTTGGGTTCACTTGTTGATGATCATGGGTTCGAATCCCGTTGTGGGCATTGATTTTATTTTCTCGCTAAAGTTATTTTCAATCATCTTTTGCTTTAGTTTTTCGAATTTACATTTCTAAGATTATTTCCTGTAAATGGGATCATTCCCACTCCAATATGTGACGATTTAGTTGTTTTCTTACACCGTGGGTAATTTGGTTATTGCGCATATTTGAAGGATAATATGAGGGAGGTTAGAATCCTTCTAGCACCAATTAATTAAATAAGCTTCTAATTCAGCTATTTTCTTCTTTAGAATGACTTAACTTCCTCGAAGCATTTTAAAAATTTTTATTTTCTCAGATTGACACAATTGACGAACGCTGGTGTCGAAGCAGTCTTTTTGGCACAATTGGCTATAAAGGCACCATATCTTCTCGTATTTTATTTCGATCTGGTATTTCAATTGTTTTCATTGCCAGTCATTTCTTTGCTCAAGAAAGATATTTGCGTGATAGAATTAATCAATACAAACAATCTCTTTATTGTACCTTTCCTGAAATTGACTGTCCAAAAAAGTATATTTTTTTTAAATTTAATAATTTCTACATGGGAATTTCCATCTAAAATCTTCTCTAGAAATAAAATTTTTGGGAAGATGTTTTTTAACTTTCCGTTTGTTAAAGTTGTGGAACTTTTTTGGAATTTGACTTTTGAGGTCTGCCTGATTTAGTTCCTTTCCTCTTGTAATAAATACCTTTCACAAATGAATCAAGGGCTAACAATTAAATGAGATGGGTATTTGTGCCTTAACTCACTTTACTCGAATAAGTTTTAGAAAAGAGTTTAGAGGGAATTTGGTGACTTATAGTCCACCTGATTTTTTTATCTTTCCCTTTAAAATCAAAAAAAATTCCGTATCAGCTCTTAGCCTTCAAGTTCCTTTCATTTCCTTAAAGATCAAAAAAAATTTTGATTTTTTTTCGTTTTAATTTTTTTACTTTTTTAAAGGCACATTATTTGGCTAGGCGATTTCAATTTTCGTGTAGAAGATTTTTCTGATTCTCAACAATTATTATATGCGTTAAATAAATTGGATGATGTTGATATTCTTACAAAAATTGCATCTTCTCATGATCAATTATTAAAAGCAAAAAGATTGAAAAAAGTTTTTGAGGATTTCGAAGAAGGAATAATTCGGTTTAAACCTACTTATAGAATTATGGTTTGTTTTTCTTTTTTAATTTAAAGTTGGGGTGAAAATTGGTTCATTGATTCGTTAAAAAATTTTGGACACGAGTTTGAAGATGTGGGGTGAATTGTTTTTTGTTTCCCCTGAAATTGACATTTTGTTATAGTGGAAATTTTCAGTTTCATTTTTTAAGGTCGTGGGTTCGAATCCCATTGGTGGACAATGATTTTATTTTATCACAAAATTATCTTAAATTGTTTTTTGATTTGATTTTTTCATCCGTAGGTGAAAGAAAACTTTTTGAGTTTTATGAGGAGTGGGATGCTTTTTGGTTTCCCTTCTTGATGGTCATGGGTTCAAAATTTTAAAAATAAATTTTTTTAACTTACAAAAATTCCATTTTAAAGGTAGGTTCAGGCAAATTTGACCACCAAAGAATTCCTTCATGGTGTGGCAGAATATTATACAAAAGTAGCAAAAATTCAAATATTTCTCCACTTTTAATTAAACAATATTGTTCTTGTAGAAGAATTACTTTGTCTGATCATTTTCCAGTCTCTGCAAAATTTTTACTTGGAATAAGTTCTCAGATAAATGTTTTAACTAAAGATGAATTAGCTGTTTGGCCTTGTTATTTTGAACACATCCCAAGGTTTTTTTTAATTTATTTTTTTTGGGCATAGGTTTACCTCTATTACTTTTTAATAGAAAAATTTTGGGAATTCAAAAAATTTTCAATTTTTATTCCTTGTTCAAGAGTTTTCTGCCTATTTTTCCTAGCTTCCTTTTTTCATGATTTTTTTTTTGAAATTAAAAAAATAAGACCGGAACAATTTTTACTGTTATCAAATCTCCATAAATTGGTCGTTCACCAACCCAGTCTTTTGTTTAAAAAAATTTCCGAATTAATTCTGATTTTTTAAAAATTATTCTAAGATTTGTGGGAGGTTGTAGTTTCCCCATAATATTTGATTTCTTTATTTTAATTTCTTTCTAAAAAATTTTTTTATATATTTTTCCGAACTAAGAGTGTTCTTATTTAAAGTAAACTCAAAATTTTTTTCTTAAATTTTAATTTTTTTTATTTTAACAGATGGGAACAATTAATTCCTTTATTTTGTCGTTTAACAATTCCAACACAATTTTGGACAAAATATTCATAAACCTTTGATTGGATTGTTTATATTCTTCTTCAATTGAATTTATTAATAAACCTTTAAATTGGGTTTATTTATTAACTTGCCCATTAGATGAAAATGGAAAATATTGCATTGAATTTCCTTCATTAAATTGTGGAATGTATAGAGTTGGTTATTTTTGTACAAAGAAAAAATGTTTACAAGGACTTTCAAATCCTTTTTATGTTAAAGAAGAACCAAATTATTAAAATTTTTTAAATCGATTTTCGCTTCCATTTCTTTTTGTCAATTTTCCCTTTATAGGTAGGGTAATGAATTATATATATGAAAAATTGCTTATCATTGTCCCTTTGTATTAACAAATCACTCATTGGTCAAAAACTCAGATCAAAAAGTTCTCCATTTTTCCCTCGAGTTTCCCGACATCTCTGACGACTCCCTATTTAACTTCTGTTTCTTACCAACATGTGAATAGTTTAACCCAAAGATTTTTTTCGTATAAAAGTAATTTTCGAATGTATAATTTTACTACCCTATTTATCGTTTAATTTTAAACTTCTAAAAATAAACGAAATCTCTCTTTTTTTAAATAATTCTCGCAAAGTTATTTCCTTTTGTTTATCTTTAAAATTTTATGACTCACTTTTTTTAAAGAATTTAATTTTTAGTGCCTCAAGAAAATTATTTTTTTTGTTACGTTTTCAACATTTGTTAATTTGAAGAAATGCATCGACCATCGACTAGGTTTTTTGAGCTTAAAATTGAAAAATGAAATTATAAATTTAAGTGGTGATATCACAAAGAAGTCAGATGAGGAAAGGAAGATGTTGCGTGCAGAACGATTTGGCCTTAAACGACATTCTTCTGAATCGGAAATGATTGCTCCACCTTCTGACAGAGCCGGAGCTATGTCACCAATTATAGAACATGTATACTTTTTATTATTCATTTCTTTAATAACTATCGATTCGTGTTTTTGGTATAAGGTTTTGTACTTTTGGAGTGGGGGTGATTTTTTGAAGTTGCTAGCCAAATTCTGATAGTAAGGCAAAATTAGTCGATTCTTGCTTTATGTGTAGAAAATTTTTTTGTTTAAATTAATTGTTTAATATTTTTAGGAATTTCAACAATATGACCCAGACAGATTCATTAGAGATGCTCGCCATTATCGAAGTTATAAGCCTCCAAATCTTATTCAAGCAGCTTCAAAGCTTTGGATGGGTTCCGTCTTCAGCGTCAAAATTTTATTTCTCAACTACAACCTTAATATTGTTTCCCATGATGCTCTTCGAGTGTTTTGCTACTTTGCAATAGAGTCATCATCTAAAATTTCTGATAAAACTGGAATGGGAGATAAATGGAAGATGGCGGAAATGTAGGGTACATTTTATAACAAATTTTTAGATAAAAATTAATTCTATCAATCAGTCTTCTAAAATCTACTAAAATAATTTAAAAATATTTCTAGTTTCCACAGCTACACTTATGGCTCAAAGTATTTAAACATAACAACATTTGACACAAATATGGCGCAAGTTATTCAATTCATCCAAACTTTTAAAGAAATTAACTTCGCTGAAGTTGGAAAGAATTTGAAGAGTTTTTTAAGAAATCAAAATGGTTTCAAAATAAAACAAGTTGATGAGCTTGACGTTATGATGGGAAGTACGACGTATACATACAATAAAATAATTTATTGATTTAATAGAATGTTATTTTAATTAAAAAATTTTATTTGCCTTAATAGAGTTTGTTATTTGATTTTTTGTTTGGTTGGAAAATTAAAATTTTATTTACAAACAAAACAATTTTTTATCACTCAGTTTTTTATTCTGAAAATTATTTTTTTAATTTTATGACACTAAAATTTTTTAGAGCCTCTAGGAAATTATTTTTTTGTTACGTTTTACTACATTTAAATTTGAAGAAATGTTTCTACCGTCAACAGGGTATTTTTTTTAACTTAAACTTAAAAAGTTGAATTGTAAATTTAAGTTGTTTCTTTCAAAAAAGCAAAGCAGAGATGAAGTTTTTGCGTGCAAAATATTATGGTTTGGAACGACGTTCCTCTGATTCTGACATTTCCAATGTTTTTCCTAATAGAATTAAAATATTGACACCAGTTGATGAAAAGGTTTATTTTGTATTTTTGGTTGGACTCGGGTTTTTGGAGAATGGGATGATTTTTTTATTAGGCAAAATTAACTTAGACAGCAAAAACTAATAAAAAATCCATTTTTTAATCTTAGGAATTCAAACATGGTACTCCGGATTTATTTATTGAGAAAGCAAAACAATATCGTGATGATTCACCTCCAGCTCTTATACAATCTGCAAAAAATTTGTGGCTGGGAGCCGTTTATTCGATCAAAATTATATTTCTCAACTACAACCTTAATATTGTATCCCATGAAGCTCTCAAAGTGTTTTGCTACTTTGCAATAAATACTTCATCTAAAATTTTTTCTAAGATTGCCATGGCAGATAAATGGAAGTTGGCAGTAAAGTATGATATATTCTCATAACTGAATTTTAAAATATTTTTCATATTTTTAGGCTTCGCTCGTACTCTGTTGGATCGAAATACTTGGATGAGACGAAATTTGACAACTATATGGAACATGTTATTCAATTTATACAAACTTTTAAAGAAATTAACTTGAATGAAATTGAAAAGAATTTGGAGAAAATTTTAAGCAAGCCAAAGGATTTCAAGATTAAAGAAGTTGAGGATCACGAAATTTTGATAGGAGGGAATAATTATACATATAATAAAATAATTTATTGACTTAATAAAATGTTATTTGCTTTAATAAGTTTTTTTTGACTTGAAAATTAAAAATTTATTTTTCAAAAAAATCTTTATCACTCAGTTTTTTCTGATAACTATTTTAAAGTTGTTTTTAAAAATTTTTTAGTTGACTGATTTTTGCTAGATATTTATTTTTATTGAAGTTATTGATGGCATCAAAGGAGGAACTTGAAAAATTGACGGTTTGCTCAACCAAAATCGATTTCCTTTCTCATCTTCTAATTTTTAGGTCGTCCAAATCCGTGAAAAACTCAAAAGCCGTAAATTACCTGTAACTGGATCCAAATCTGAATTGGTTAATCGTCTTTTTGATTCTTTAATGGTTGAAGAAAATTTGCTTGAGGAAGGGCCTGGTGGTGAAAGTATTGACCTTTCTGGCGTTAATATGGATGAAGTTTTGGGATTAGACGATGAGAAGGATACACATAGTTCTACTACTGCAAATGAAGATGTTGAAGAAGGGAAAGAAAAACAGTCTGCAAGGTTTTTTTTTAATCATTTTAATTTAATGGGAATCTCTGACTTTATTTTGCATGTGGACTTTTTCCGTCTATCGCTAATTAGGAAACATTTTACTTTTTGACTAGGGGGAGCTCGGCCAAGGCTTGGGATTTTCCTGCACCCCGAATCCTGGCCCTGACATTTTTTAGCTTCATGGTTTTTTCTGGACTACAGGATCCGGCACAGGTAAATAAATCGAACCCTAGTACAGGCACAGATTTTTTTAAAATCTCGATCTCTATTCTTGACTCAACATTTAAAAAATTTTTCCATCCTTAGGTTTTTTTCGATTCAAATTATTCATCCAGGGACCACTACTAGGAAAATAAAATATGAAAACTAACTGGATTTAAATATTATAAAAAAAATTTTTTTTTATAGTTTTGATGTAACTGATGAAAAAAGGAAAACCTCAACAGATGATGCTAGTAAAATGTTAAAATGTGAAAAGGATACACATAGTTCTACTACTGCGAATGAAGATGTTGAAGAAGGGAAAGTAAAACAATCTGACAGGTTTTTTAATCATTTAAATTTAATAATGGGAATCCCTGAAGAGGTCCAAGGCCTTGGTTTTTCCATGGCCTGTTATTAGACTACCGGCCCAGGATCCGGCTCAGGTCAATAAATCGAGCCCAGAGTCAATGCATTAGTCCATGCAATTTCTGTGACTGGATTAATTTTTCCCAAAAAAAATCTTTTCACTTGTGCTAGTCCTCCACCACCCCACCCCAAATACATTTGAGGAAGTTTTGGGAAGAAAAAATATTTGGATTTATTTTTCTTCCGTCTTCTGTTTTTGGCCCGTCCGCTTCCATTTTTATTTTAGTCTGTTTCCTTCATTCTTGCACTTTTTAAATCAACAAATTATCCACCCTTGTTTTCTAGTGTTGGTTTAACTGATGGAAAAAGGAAAACCTCAACAGATGATGGCAGTAAAATGTTAAAACTTGCTGAACGCTTTGGACTACCATTAAAGAGAGGTGTTTCTGAAACTGAACAAAGTGAAGCTTTGGCTAAAAGAGAGAAACGATTTGGAAAAGTTGTTGGAAGCGGAGTTAGTTTATTTTTAATCTTTTTTAATTTTTTAGAGGGTGAGCTTTGCTCTCTCCTTGTCCCATATTTTTTTTTTTTGCTTTCAATATTTTGGGCGATATTTCCGCATTTTTTAATAATAAATTCGCAGTGTTGATATTTTGGTGTAATGGGGAAGTTTTTGGTCGTGGGTTCGAATCCCACTGGCGGACAAGTATTTTATTTTGTCTCTAAAGTTGTTTTTAATCATTTTTTGATTAAAATATTTTATAAAAATATTTTTATAATTTTTTTGACTAGCTCTTAAAAATAAAATAAATTTTAGGACATGGGAAAAACCTCAACAGATGAAGACACTAAAATGTTAAAACGTGCTGAGCGATTTGGATTACCATTAAAGAGAGGTGGTATTTCTGAAACTGAACAAAGTGAAGCTTTGGCTAAAAGAGAGAAACGATTTGGAAAAGTTATTGGAAGTGGAGTTAGTTTATTCTTTCTTTAATTTTTTCTAATTAAAAAAAATTTTTCATCTCCATATTTGGTCCTCACATAAAAATTATATTTTTGAGGAAGAATTCAATAAAATATTGACTGGCAAATGTTTTTTTTCTGAATAAATAAGTGATAAGTAAATCTGGCATTCTTGAACAGTTATGTCTGAAAGAAAGAAAAATTTTTTTAATAAAAAACAGCGAAAAAGAAAAATTTTTCTGATCCCTTTTATCCTTAATGAATTTTTTGTTGATATTTTCTATGCTAGTTGAACTTTTTTTTGAACTGATTTTTTTTCCATTTTCTTTTTTTTCTTAAATTAACTGAAAATTTTTTTGATCTACCCAATATTTCTAATTTATTTAATTATTTTTTAAATTTTTTTAATTTAATTTTTAAGGATGTGGAGACCAAAAAAGAAGCTCGTATCAAACGTTTTGGAGTTGTGAGTTAAATAAAATCAGTTAAAAATAAAAAGAAGGGAAAGAATATTTTTTGTTTTAATTTTTTCAATTTATTAAAAATTTAATTTTTGATTTAAAAAATGATTGATGGGAAGATTTATTTTTTAGTTTTTACAAAAAAATAATTTTTTTAAAATATTTTCCTCCATTTATTTTGAAAATAAACCAAATAAAAATTAATTTTATCTCTTCTGTTATATTTATCAATTTTTCTTTAAGAATAAACATTTTTGCAATTTTTGTTGATTTTTTTGTTTTTTATTGTATTTTATACAATATTTAATATTTTTTTAAAATTAATCACGTAAAATTCCAGAATATCATTCCGGTTATTTACTTGCCTAAATTATTTAAATATTATTGACTGTAAACTTTTTTCCGGTTGATAGTATATATTTTTGATTTAATTATTACCAGAATTATTCTTTCCGGATAAAGAATATAGTTTCCGGTTATAGAAAATATTTTCCGGTTGATAGTATATATTTCTGACTAATTTAATTATTACCGGAATATTCATTCCGGTTAAGGAGTATTCTTTCCGGTCGATAGCATATATTTCAGACTAATTTAAATTTACCAAAATTTAATTATACAAACTGTATTCTTTCCGGTTGATATACATATTGTTTGCGTTAGCAATATATTTTTTATTCTGATTTATTTTTATTGTATTCTTTCCGGCCAATACTAACTCTTGATTTTAGCATTTAAGGGTGACTAACTTAATAATATGAGTGTTTCAATTTATCAGTTAATTTATTATCCGCTTATTAATTTAATTTTTAAGCCCTTTTTTAATCTTCATATTTTTTTCTGTCATCATTAAAAATACCTATTTTTCATGAAACAGCCAAAAAAATTTTTAGAAATTTAATGATGATTCATTATTTTTTTATTCATTATTTTCTTTTATTTACACCTTCCCGCATTCTATCACATTTTTTTCAATTTTATACACTCAATATATATATTTAATCGAATGCCTCTTAAAAACCATTTTCGGAGATTTTACACTTTCCTTTCTAATGTTTTAAAAAACGGTTGTGGTCTTCAATCTTTCTAGTGGGGAAATATTGTTTAGAGGAATTTTTTGGATTACCTATTTAAAAGTTGAATTTTCACCAAAAACTTTTTGGCTTTTAATAATTATATCGAGAGGGGTTATGATTAGGGCCATCCAAAAGTTCTGCTAATAACCAAAAAAACCCCAAAAACTAAAAATTAGAAAGACAGGGATATTGATTATTTATGTTTCTATTTTTAAGTTACTCATTTTTATTTTATCATTTTGATAAATAAATTTCCAAAAATAAATATTAGAGGAATTAATTATAGAAGGTGATTGACTCCCTCATCCACCCCTGACGCTCCTTTGCTACTTCCGACCCCTACTATCTAGAAAAACAAAATTGAGTCACAAATTAATATAAATCAAAGCTTCCACTTTATTATCCTTCCTTAAAAATTTTTTTCTTTGTATGTATAAATTGAGTCAGAGTTGAGAGGCATTTCCCTCTACTATTTTCACTAAAAAATTTTCTAAATTTTCAGCTAAACAAATATTTTATTAAATAAAAACAAAAGAATTCTCACCAAAACAACAATTAAAAATAATATAAAATCAACCTCTTTATTTGTATTTTCTATTTATTTTTGCTTCATTGGCCAAATATTTCCAACAAAATCTGTGAACCGTTGACTGCGCAGAAGAAACAGAAATTGATCTAAAGGTGGGGAATTTTTTTTAATTTAAAGAAATGGTTTTTTGGTTAATTTTGTAATTACTTGATACTATTTTTAATTTAAAAACAGAAAAATATTTTTAAAAAATTTTATTTTTTTATTTTTTGAGTGCTGATTTGGGTATATTTTATTTTTTACCAATTTGATTTTTTAATTTTTTATTTTTCACTTTTTAATTTGCTGAAAATAACTTTTGTTGTCATGACAACGACTATTTTTTAAATATTTTATAGTTCTATTTATTGCTTATTCTATTTTTGAGAAGCTTTTTCTATTTTTACTTAATATAATATTTTTGAATTAATAATGTCGATTTTTGTAGAAAAATAGACATATCTTTCCGGTTAATATTTCTGTATTTTTGTATTGTATTAATTTACTACTGACTTTATTCCATTCTGAATTACTATATTCTTTCCGGTTGATAGCAAATTCTGACTAATTTAATCATCCAGAATTATCTTTCCGGTTAAGAATATATTAGTTTCCGGTTGGTAGCTTATATTCAACTTAATTATTTCCTGTATTCTTTCCGGTTGATATATATTTTTTATTCTGATTTTTATTTTTATTCAGATTCACTGTATTTTTTCCGGTCAATAAAATTATTGTACTATCCCTTTTTATATTTTTAATCTTAAAATCATTTCTTTTCACTATTAATCTTCGTTCCGCTGCAAAGACTTGTGTAAACGTAAAGAGTGATATTAAGTAGAGCACTTTTTTCTTTTCAACCCCAAAACAACAAACAAGCTTTCCACTTGGTTTACTTTTCTTTTTTATTTTTTTTTACTTTTATTTTTCCCTATTTTACCACCTTCATCTCACATTTCTTACGTGTGCTTCATTTACAAGCTTTTGACTTGTTACACTGATTTTAGCTGTAAATACATAAAAACTGGGTTTATTTGAGTATATTATATCTAGTTTGGGGTAATATTCTTGTTTTCTAATAATTTTTGCAACAGAATTTTTTTGCTTCAGAAAAACTTTCTTTGCTTCAAAAATAATTTTTTGCTTCAAAAACATTTTTTTGATTCTAAAATATTTATTTTCTCCTCAGAAAATCTTTTTGCTTCAGAAAATCTTTTTTGCTTCAAAAATAATTTTTTGCTTCATAAAGTCATTTTTGCTTCAAAAAGAATTTTTGCTTCACTTCTTTGCTTCAAAAATATTCTTTGCTTCATAAAATCTTTTTTGCTTCATAAAGTCATTTTTGATTCTAAACTTTTTTGCTTAATATTATTTTTGCTTCAACTAGTTTCCTTCAGAAAACCTATAAAATTTCAAAATACTCAAATTACCTAAACAATTCTCTCAATAATCACTAAAATGAAAAGCGATATTTAAAAGTAAAAATGAAGCACATTGAATGCTTTTAAGAGAAAAAAAAACTTTTTTTTCTACTTGTTTTTAATCGGTCGGCTTCTTTTCTCTTTTATTATTTTATTTTTATCTATACAATTCAATCTCTCATTTTTTTATTTTTTATTTTAATACTTGTTAGCCTATATATTTTTATTTATTTTTTATTCTATTTTTAATTTATTTCTTCATATCTTTAAAAATTTTTTTTTATTGTATTCAACGACAACCTCATAAAAATAAAAAAAAAATTTTTTTTTACAAAAATGCCGATTGACCCCTTCCAATTAAAAATTTATATTTTTTATTGTGCTTGACGACAGCCTCATAAAATTAAAAAAAATTTTTTTTTGTAATTTTGCTGCAAAAAAACACCGATTAACCCCTTCAAACCCCCTTTCTCTCTATTTTTCGATTTTTAAAGATAATTAATTTTTTTATGATTAAATTTGACTAAAAAATTAATTTTCTTATTTTCTTATTCTTATCATTAAAATAAACAAAAGAAACAAAAAAAAATTTTTTTTTCAAAAGATTATCAAAATAAGGAAATATATAAAATTAAGATAAGAGGCTGTTAAATGTTTCTAATATTTTTATTTATTTTTGCGATCTTTTTTAGCTTGCCATAATTTTTAAATCAAAAAAAAATTTTTTTGAATTAATATTATTTTTAAATATTTTGCAATTTTTTTTAATCCGATTATTTTTCTTTTTTTGTTTTGTAGAGATTGTCCTGTTTTTTCCGAAAACTAAAAATCTATTCAATATTATTACACTTTTTCTTGACTTTTTAACGAAAATAATTTTTTCTTCTTTTTCTCATTTTTGGGATAGATTTATTATTTTTTATTATTTTGCTAGGTCATCTTCCTTTTTTTTAAGTTTTCCCTAAAGATCCACCGAAAAATCAAAACTTTGAGTTTATTGATAACTAAAATTCCTCGGGTAATTAAATAAGCCCAGGTCTAGCTTGAGCCAAAAAAGATTTCAGAGTTTTTCAATGATTTTCCACCTTTCAATTTGGTTGTTTGGCTCTCAGAATAAAAATAGGGTGATGACCTTTTATTTGGTCATCTTTTTCTCGATTTTCTATCTGCTCTCGATGACCTAGCATTTTTTTCTTTCTCCTCATATTTGTCCAAAAATAGTAATAATACTTAATAATACTATGTTTTATTCCATTAAAAAAAATTTTTTCCGTAACACCCATTTACATAAATTTAGTTAAAACCATTCTTGTTAAAATAAATATTGATCTAAAAATAATAAAAAAAATTTTTTTTTTGGTCTAAAAATATTTATAAGAGGTGTTGCAATCGAGACAAACACACACAAACAACTCTTCTCCCTCTATTTTTATTTTTTTTTCTCCCCCAATATTCAATCAAGACATTCTTTGCATATTTATTGGAATTCTTTTTCTTCTCTTTTTTTTTATTGCGCGACTTTTTTAATAAATAAAATAGGGGGAATCTTCCCTTATTTTTATTTTTATTGTGTTCAGCGCAAAAATTTATTTTTTTTTTCTAAAAATTCGCGAAATAAATGTACTCTTCTCTATTTTTTTTTATTAAATTAAAATTCGTATTTTCAATGCATTTTTGGGAACCAATTTTTTTCGAAAAAATTTTTCGATTCCCATTTGAAGCCTATAAAACATTAAATTTTTTTTTGTGACAAAAAACTGGGAGGACAAAAATGGGAAAAGAAACTTGATTTTTTCCCTTAGTTTTTCATTATTTCTATTTTTGTTTTTTTTTTTCAATTTTCTAAAAAAATTTTTTTGTACGATTTTAATCATTATAATTTTGTCAGCTTTCCAAAAATTGTCCAGAAAAGGAAAGTTTAAAAACACGCAAATTGTGTATCTACACAACATTAAAAAATATTTTAATCCGATTATGCCTAGAAATTACTAAAAACGACTATTTACACACTATTTTTTTATTTTCTCTTATTTTTACACACTATTTTCTCTTTCTCTGACTTTAACAACAAAAATTACATCAAAAATTATTTTTTCCCTTTAAATGATCAAAAATGAAAAGAGAAGATATTTTGGAAGATTTTAGAGAAAAAATATTTAAAATACGTAGTTGGTTACAAATAAGAATTAGAGCATTATGGATATTTTTTAAATGGATTTTCCATGCTTTTTGTTGTTGTGGTATTTGTTTGGAAGGGGAGGAACATGGAGGGGAGGATGATGTGGAGAAAGGAATGAGAAATAAAAATCCTTTTGGACCGGGTAATTTATTAATTAAATATTTTTTTTGAATTCGAAATACAATATTTGACATTTTGAAAAATTTTCGACTAGTTGACATTTTGAAAAATTTTCGACTAGTTGACATTTTGAAATTTTTAGACTAGTTGACATTATGAAAAATTTTCGACTAGTTGACATTTCGAAATTTTTGTAAGGGTTGATATTTTGACAAAATCTCAACGATTGGGCATTTTTAAATTTTTTCGAGAGTTGGCATTTTGAAATAATTTTGATTTTTACATTTTGAAATTTTAGTAAATTGACATTTTGTCATGTTTTCAAAGGTTGGACATTTTGAGATTTTTCGATTAGTTGACATTTTTAAAAATTTTCCCTGTTTGGACATTTTGAGAAATATTTCTTTTTGACATTTTGAAAGTCTATTTTTATTAGACATTTTGAAAGGATTACCATATTTTAATTTTGTTTTGTCAACATTTCAATTCTCCATTTATTTGTCCTTAAACAAAGGATTTTTTTATTAAATTTTTATTGTAAGCTTTTTGGGGAGTTTTATTAATATTTTTTAATTTTTTCTTTCTCTTTATTAGAAAAATAGTTAAAGGGATTCTTAAATGAAAAAATTTACTCACAATCAGCACTTAAATAATATCGTTGATTTTTAGTCAAAAAATTTTTTTTTCGATTTTTTCCGTTTTTTTGAAAAATTGGGACAAAATGTCTCATTTTTTATAAAAAATTTTTTTTCAATTTTCAGACCCTAAATTAAACATTTCTACATTAACAACAATGAGTACTGCTGGACAAGGCCCAAACCCTGTTTCTGTTCACAAACTTATAATGGTAGGAAGTGGTGGAGTTGGAAAATCTGCGTTGACTTTGCAATTTCTTTATGATGAGGTTTTTTTAAAAAATTTTAAAAAATTTTTAAAATTTTCAAAAAGTTTGTTGAAGAATATGAACCTACCAAAGCTGATTCGTATAGAAAAAGAGTGGTTTTGGATGGAGAAGAATGCTCTTGTGATGTTATGGATACTGCTGGGCAAGAAGATTATTCGGCTATTAGGTTAAAATTTCAAAATTTTTTAAAGTTTTTCTTAAGGTTTTCTCATAGGGGGTGGTTATAGATGGTATAACTTTCGTAACTAGATAAGGGTTTTATTGATTCGCTCCGGGGCTGAATCCCACAGGATATCTTAAATTTATGTACTACTGCAGGACTTTCCCCAATTTTCCCTTTTAGAAAGAAAATGGGAAATGAGGAGAAAGTCCCGCAGTATTACCGAACTCCATAGGTTTTGGGCTTCTGGTTGACATTAAATAAGTATGGGAATAAGGAAAGAGCGGATCCTTGGCAAAAAAATTTCCAAATGATTTTTTAAACTAACTGATGTCTGGTCCCACAACTTCGAATGGATTTGTTTCCTATGCTGTTCCAAAATGATATCGGTTGTCTAATGGGGGCCTAACTCTTGCATTTCTTTTCAATGTATTTTATCATGGAATAAACATGGAAACCCATTCCTCTCATTTTTCTTAAATTTCTCAATTTTTCATATTTTTAGAGACAATTACTATAGAAGCGGAGAAGCCTTTGTTTGTGTTTTCTCCATAACCGATCCAGATTCTTTTGACCAAACAATTGAATTTCGGGAACAAATGTTTGTGATTTTTTGGATTTTTAAAAAATTTTTTTGTTTTTCAAGTCTTCGCGTCAAAAACTTCGACACAACAATTCCTATTGTTCTAGTTGGTAATAAATCAGATTTGGGTGATTCAGAAAGACGTGTGCCTATTGAATTGGCACAACAACGTGCAGAATTGTGGTGTTGTCCTTATGTTGAAACTTCGGCAAAAACGCGTTCTAATGTTGATAAGGTTTTTTTCTTATGATTTTTTGGGTCGCTCTATCTAATGGGAAACGGGCGGGGTTTTCTCTTTCGGTAGATTACTGGTCTGTTTGACTTTTATGAGAATAGTTTTGACTAGAGATCAGCCTGGGTCCGCCCTGAGGCCTGTGGGTTTACCCAAAGTCCAAGCGCAGGCGTGTTTTAGGGGTCTTTTTTCTTGGGGTCATCCTTGGGTCTTTCGGATCTCAAGCTCGTTCATGACCGTGGCTAGGCCACTGACCAGTCTCAGGCTCTAAAAGTCTACCTGAAATGTGACGGCCTTTTTGTTAGTTTTTACATCTTTAAGGGTTCCGACCTCTTGATGGAGCTTTCAAGTTTTCAAATTTAATTTTTAAAAATTTTTTGGCTTGTTTATTTTTCATTTCTTGATTATTTAAACCTTTTTATTTGATTTTCTATTAAAAATTATTTTTTTCTAAAGGTTTTCTACGACCTAATGAGAGAATTAAAACGTAAAAAGCAAGGAACGCTAGGAATTGATGGTGCACATCCAATTGATCAAACAGACGGAAAGAAGCGTGCAAAGCGTTCCTGGAAGGGTTGTATGGTGCTTTGAAGGGAAAAAAAGGAAGAAGTTGAGGTTTAAAAATTTTTTTAAGGAATTTAGTCAGAAATGGGAATTTTTGTCATTCAAAATTTTTTTTTGAAATTTTTTTTCGAAAATGGAATTGCTCTTTTTTTAATTATTTCTTTAACATATTCCGTCCATTATATTAAGTTTTTCGATTATTTTGAGAGTTAATTTAGAAGACCAACATTAAAAACATTTTTTGGGAAATTTCCTTTTGTGTGGCCCTTCACGTTGCATTAGACTGGGAGGGAAAATTTTCATTGAAAATTTAAATGAAACCTGCCCTTTATTTTAGTTCATTTAAGGGCTTGAAGCAACCAATGAACTTAGGAATTAAAAAATTCCGAATTTTTTTGTCCGCAAAAAATTTTTGCGGACAAAAATTTTTGTCCGCAAAACTAAAAAAGATAATGACCTACCTATTATTTCTTGACTGAAATATGTGCATAATATTTAGTTAATTGGTCTTCTAATTAAGACTCTCCATTTTTAATCACCAAAAAAAAGAAAACATTTCAATACAATTTTCAAGCTCATCCAAAGCCTTTTTTTTTTGTTATTTAAAAAAATATCCTTTTCTGTTTTTCTTCTATTTTCTTAATAATATTATTAATTCTTTTATTTAATGTGCATCATATTGTCATAATTTTCGAAAGAAAAATTTTTTTTTGCGACAAAAATTAATTAATTTTTAAAAATTTCATGGCTAGATAAAATTGAAGGAAAAAAGACTATAGAAAATTGAGAGAATTTTCTCTTACTCGAGAAAATTATTTTAATTTTATTTAGCTATGAAATAAAAATAATAAAAAGATGTTGATAAATATTGCTAATTTTTTTTATTAAATTTTTTAAATTGCTTTAAATTGTTTTTATTCAAAAAATATTTTTTTTTGTAATTTTCTTGTTTTTTTTTGGATTTTTAAAAATTTCCCTTTGGACTCAAATGTCCCCTTTAATTTTTCCTTTCCCGCCTGTTTTCTTTTTTAAATAATTTTTGGCTTCACTTTCAAAGCAGAGAATATTCGATAAATCAATAACAACTTTCTGTCAAGAACTTTCCAGAAAATTTAGAAAATTCATTTTTTTTGCGGATTTTCTGCAAATTATTTGCGGACATTGTCCTCTATCATTTTTTTATTTAAAAAATTTTTTTACAGAGAATTATGAATTTAAATAATACTAATAGTAATCTAAGTTTTGATTCTTCCGATGTTGGCGGTCCAATGCGTAAAAGTATAAGTAATGTTTCGTTAGCAAGTTCTGCTTATGTTGGAGGATGGTTTGTTTTGGATGTTGCTGGAAAGGTTTTTTTAATTTTTAAATGTTTTTGGAGTAAAAATAAGCTGGTTTTGTCAGTGAGTCGTAGAACAGCTCAAAATTGGGGAAAAACGGATTTTAATATTTGCGGACAAAACTTGCGGACAAAAATCTGCGGACCTTTACCTCAAAAACTTTTCAATATTTAAATTAAACTATCAATTTTTAAGGAATTTAAAGCATTAAAAGCTTCACTAGCCAGAGACCCGTCATCATATTTGGCTCGAATTGTTGAAGAGGATGTTGATACTGAACAATTGCTCAATGACAGTAACGGTTTAATACAATATGTTTGTTTTTTCATTTTTTTCGAAAAATCCCTTTCATTTTTAAGCTTCCCGACACAGGCAATGGCCGTTGGCAATTGGACGCAAATCCAGATTATTTTGAATATATTCTTAAATATTTGCGCACTGGGAAATTTAATGGAGTTAGAGCTGATCATTCGTTGGAAGGTTTTTTTAAAACTTATAAATATTTCTTGAGATTGTTACACACTCTCGCCTTTACCAATAAATATTCTTAATTATTCTTCGGAGTTGTCAAAAACTTAACGAGAGAGTGTATGATGTACACGTTTGCCTAACAAGTCTAGAAGCCCCCTTTTTCATCTCTTCCATCTTTTTTGGATTTAGTCTTTGATTTTGTTTTCCTTAGCATTTCTTGATCCATTGGGACTGGGACCTTCCGTTAGCTTATAAGAATCAATTTGGGCTATATAAATCCAAGAAAGATTTAAGTGATGAAAAAGGGGGATGACTATTACTAGAGATCGAGCTGGGCCTTTTCCTGGACGAGCTGGGCCTTGGCGGATTTTTCTGGACTAGAGGCCCATGATTCGGCCTAGTTCAATGATCAAACACTGAATCCGGGCCAAGGTCCTGACTTTTTAAAAAAATATTTAACTTTACCAATTATTCTTTTTTAATTTTATTCTTTAATTTCTTTCTTTTTTAAAGATTTGTTAGACGAAGCAGAATTATTTAAATTAACCAAATTGATTGATATCTGTCGACAAAAAATTCATGAAAGAAATGTTTTGCAGCAACGAGTATTCTTTTTTTTAATTAATTTTTCTTTTAAATTTTTTAATTTTTTAGACACTCTCAACTTCAACTTCGCCGTCAGATGCTTCACTTTTTGGAGGTGGTGGTTCAGCAGCTACAACGCCTTCATCTTCGATTCATCATTTTCAATCTTACGGGCCTCCACCGCCAATGTTTTGTCCTCCTGGATTTTTTCCACATCCACCGCAAGGACAGCCTCCTCCTTTATATTCTCAACCACCTCCTGGCTTTGAACGTTATAATATTAATTCAATTCCACCACCACCAATTCATCAACAATCGGTTTTTTTTGAGTTAGAAAAAAATTTTTTTTTCTAATTAACAATAAGGGAGAGTAT
The DNA here is from genome assembly GCA_000172435.1 of Meloidogyne hapla. Lineage (NCBI taxonomy): Eukaryota > Metazoa > Nematoda > Chromadorea > Rhabditida > Meloidogynidae > Meloidogyne > Meloidogyne hapla. Next base: position 31,810 of record ABLG01000765.1, read on the forward strand.
TAGCAAAAGGCTTTGTTTTCTTAGGGTCTGCGTTAGAACTATTGTTTTGCTTAATTTCTGAAATTGTTCTTCGATGATATTTGAAATGGTCCTCTTCCTTTGGGTTATCCCACAATTTTTTTAAAATTTCCTTTATTTTTTTTACCAACTTTGAAAGTCAGAGTTTTAAATTATAAGTTTGGAAGAAATTTGGAAGAATTTTTTTTGGTATTTCTTTGGCTTGTGACATGACCGTTTTTGGAGTTCACCCGTTTTTGGAGTTTTTGATGCTTTTCCTCAATTTTTGGGTTTATTCACTTCATTTTTAAATATTTTTAACCCCTTGATTTTTTCTCTAAATTGATCAATTAATTGTTTAAACACCAAAAAAAAAATTTTTTTTAATTTTTTCTTTTTATTAGTATCCACCACATCGAATGAATTCATCTTTTGGGGGTGGAATGGCTGTTCCCACAACTTTACAAGAAAATATTCAACCAATTCAAGTTTCTGCTTCAGCTTCAATCAGCAACAGTTCTCTAGGCACTTTAATTGATGATTCAAACATTTCTTCACAAATAACATCAAATTTATTAAATCGCGGCCTTGGAACTAATTTTAATGGAATTGGAGGATTACCACGTTTAGATGAACTTCCAATGGATGAAGAACAACTTAGAGGACTTTCTGCTTTTGATATGAATGAAAATGTTGAAGAAGAAAATTTAGAGAATCGAAATAATAGTACAAATAAAGATGAAATGATTGTGGAAAATGAAAATATTTTTGAAGAAAATTTGGTTAATAATTGTGAAGAAAGAGAAGAGGAGGAAGAGGAAAATAAGGTTTGTGAAAATTTTTTAAAATTTTTTAACTTTTGGGGTAGTTAATTCCGTCTCTCCCTCTACTTCATTACCTTTGGGCTTAATTGCCTTGTTAGAAAAGAATTTTAATTTTTTGTTTAAATTCACTTTTTATAAAGTTAATCCCTCAAAATTATCATCAAACATTTTTTTTTGAAATTTAAGAAAGAAATCTTTGAATAAAATAAATGAGGAGAGGGTTTCTGAAGGGATTGGGTATGAAAATTCTGAAGGGATTGGGTTGGTTGATCAAATTAATTTAAATAATTATTTTTAATTTTTTAAAGATCAATGAAAGTAATAATGATATTGGACTTCCACAAACTCCAGAAGTTGAAAATAATAATAATATTGATGTTACATTACCTCATACAATTAATCATTCAACTATTTGGGATGATATTGAACCAGAAGATGAAATTCAGGTTTTTTTAAATTTTTTATTTAAAAAATTATTAACAAATTATCGTTATTTAGAATAACTTAATTGATTTTCCCTTAAATATTATTTGTCCTCAAAAAATTCAATTTTTTGAGTTGAAAATTTTCTCTAGTTCAGTTTATGGGTCCAATAATATTTTATCTCCAATATGATTAATTATTATTTTTTCATTCGTCTCAAACTTTTATCTAGACCAATGCCGAAAATTAATTTAAAAAAATTTAATAAAATTATTTTTTTATTTTTAAAAAGGTTAACTCACATATTGCTCCACCACCATTAATTGCTACTTCTAAAACTACTGAAAAAGTTGTTGAAAATATTCCTGTTAATATTGAACAGCTTGAAAATGATGAAAAGAATAATATTAATGATTTTAATGAATGCGGGATTATCTCTACTGTTTTTGTAAATTTTTTTTATTTTTTTTTTAAATTTTTTTACTTAATATATTATTTTTTAAAAATCTAAAAAATTCCAAAAAATTTTTTTTAAGGAGCCACCCTCTCAAATTTCAAAAATTGTTGATACTTCTGAGGGCACTTTTCAAAACCGACGTATCCCAGCTTTTGAACTTTCTATTGATGGACGAGTACATAATTATGCTAAAGTGCTTCCTATACGTAAACAACATACTCAGGAATTGTAAGGAAAAAATTTTTAATTTTTTTTAAATAATTTTTTTTTTTAATTTTTTTTTATAATTTACTGATCAAAATAAATTAAAATTTAAAAAATATATCAGGAAAAAAAATTATTTTTTTTAAATATTTCCAAAAAAAAATTTTATTTCGAGAATTCAAAATACCTTAAAAAATAAATTAATTTTTATTTTTTATTTTTATTTTTCAAGTTTGAATTATTTAACTCAATCAGACAAACCAATAGAATTCGCTTATGCTAGCAAATTTGGTGTTGAATTAGGCTGTGTATTGTTTTATTTGCAACGTCTAGCGTCTATCTACCCTGAAGGATGTTCTATTAAACAATATTCTGACTTTGAGATTGTGAGGATTTTTTTAAATAATTTATTTAAAATTTTTGTAATATTTCCGGAATTTACAGAATTCCGTGAATTTTACAGTTTAATTATTTTAAAAGTTTTCCTGAGGTTTACAGTTTCCGGAAAGTTTTCTAGAACGTTTTTGGGGGCTTTTCACATTCCTGGTAGTTTAAATTTACATTTTCGGAAGTTTTAAATTTTCTATTAATTTTATTGGTGTGTTCCGGAAAAGTATATTCTGCAAAGTTGTATTTTCCGTAAAGTTTATACATTCCGGAGAATTGTATTTATATTTTCCGGAAAGTTTACAGTTTGTTTAATTTAATATTAGTTTTATTTCGATGTTTATACTTTCCGGAAAAATTACAGATTCCTGAAATTATCAATTGATTTTATATTAATATTATATTTTCCGGAAGGAAATGTTTTAATTAAATAATTTCATATTTATAATTTAATTATAATTATTTTTTAATTTTTTCCACAGCTTATGAAAACTGCCCGTCAAAGTGAAAATAACCAATATTTTAATAACACAGTTCCAAGCGTTGTTTTGCTTCTTCAAGCTGGAGATCTTTTAAAATTTGATGACAAAGGAAATATTTTTGTTGCTGAACCTGTTTGTAAAGTTAATTTGCTTTGTCTTCGTCAAAATTTATGTGAGAAAATTTTTTTTTAATTAAAAAAATTTTAATATTTTTATTTTTAAAGGCTCAAATTTGTTTCGCTTTTTAATTCGCCGTAAACATTTACAATACCGTGCTACTGTTGAACTTTTGCTTGAAGAAATGGTGAAAAAAAAATTTTAAATTTTAAAATAAATTTTTTAATTAAAGAAAAAAATGGTTCCATCAAATGTAGAATCTCAGCCAGATGCAAGATGTCTCCTTTCCATTTGCAATAGATTTCCGGCAGTTTTTGAGCTTGTTTGTAAAGAGAATGAAAACTGTAAGAAAAATAAATTTTAAAAATTATTTTCGTTATGAAATTTGAGTTTTTAAAAATTTTGGGTTTTAAATCTCTCAATCGAAAACCTTGGACTTGAAAACCCACGGCTTTTGAAAAATCTTCAAAAAATTTTTTGGTCAATTTTTGAGTCAATTTTTCCTAGTTCCTCCCAAACTAATTTTTGTAGCATATAATTTTTCTAAATAATTCTTTAAATTAAATTTGTGATTTTTAAAAATTTAGAGGTTGTAACTTTCACTTAAAAAACCCACACCTTTGAAAAATTTTTCAAAATTTTTTTAAAAATTTTCCTTAATTTTTCTTGGGACCTCCCAAACTGTTTTACTGCAATTCTTTAATTTAAATTTTTTAAATTTTTAATTTAATTTTTTCAGTCAATTTTTATCGTGCCTCTGTAGCTTTAAACGAATCAATTGTAAAAAAAGATGGTAGCCTCTATTGGCGTGTAGTGCTTGATTGTGACTGTGCTAATATAAATTTTGAGGAAGAAGAAGATAAAAATTATGGAAGTTCTTTTTGTGACTGTGAAAATTGTCAAAATTTGTCTACAAAATTTGAAGAAAATTATTTTGGAGGAGTTAGTTGTTCTGCTTAATTATAAAAGAGAGAAAGATGACTTGTGTTTATTTTTAATAAAAAAAATTTTTTTTTGTTTTTTTGTGACCTTAAGGTTTTTATTTATTAATTTATTTTGAAAGAAAATTGTTTTTTTTTTTTAATGTTAGAAAATAAAAATTTATTTTTTAAAAATTGCTTAATAATTGAAAACGTGTTATTACCTTAATATAAAAAGAATGTTTATTTTACTAGAATAGAGCTCGACGAGATAGAGCTCGACGAGACGAGTCGAATGAGGTATAATTCCTGTAATTTCCAAGAAAGAAAAATGAGTTAAAATGCCTCAAACAAAATGCCTAAAATGCATCAAACATCCGAGCCAGCATAACTTAAAAGGCTATATCTCTGTTTAAAAATGTCAGATCTCTTAGAAAATCGGGGATATCTTAGATAAGACATTAATACATATATTATCAAAAAATTAGGATGATCTATCTGACCAAAATTTTGTTATCGTTATTGAGTTAGTTTACAGTCTAAAATGCCTCAAACAAAACTGTAGGCCCTAGAAAAATCTTTCGAAACGATAACTTTTCCTAATTTTTGGTAACAATATAGGTTTACATCTTATCTAAGATATCCCAAAATTTTAAAAAAAATTTACCCCAATATTCGCATTTTTGGCTGAGTTATGGCCTTTTGAATAAGGTGACTCTGAAATTGTAAAGTTGTCCTATATATAAACTTCTAGGCCCTATAAAAATCTTTTGAGACGATAAGATTTCATTATTTTTGCTGTAAAGATAGGTTATAGTCTTATCTGTAATATCCCAAATTTTCTAAGTATAATCACTTCATTTGAGTGAGATATTGCCTTTTGAGTCTGGTGGCCTGGAATTATAAAATTTCTCCCATTAAAATACTCTAGGCACTATAAAAATCTTTTGAGACGATAAATCTTCCTAATTTTTTGAATATATATGGCCTTATGTCTTATCTACAATATCCCAAAAAGATAAGCTATCATCAGTTCATTTGGCAGAGATATTGCCTTTAGAGTCTGGTAACCCTGAAATTTTAATAATTCCGTATTAAAGTTGTTCTAGGTCCTAAAAATATTCCAAAATGTTCCAAAATTGTATAATAAAGTCATGACAATTGAGTCTATGCTATTTTTAAAAAATTCAGTGAATTTTAAATATTGGCGTTTTTTGCGCACATTACTGAATAATTAAAAGTGGACTTAAGCGAAATAGTGTAGTTAGAGAAAATAGTTATTTGTGGAGAATTGGAAATTTTTAAACTTGTTGTAATTTTGAATTTTGAAAGAAATAAATGATATTTTGGCCCAAATTGTGTTAATAGAGACTTTTAATTGAGCCTGGGTTATTTTTAAATAATTTAGTAAACTTTAATAATTTGAAGACTACGGTAGCTCAATGCTCAAATTTTTAAACTTATCCTTTTGATCCAATTTTGGTATCGTTGGATAGAGCTCGACGAGATGAGTCGAAAGAGCTATCATTTATTATGATAATGTAATTTTTAAAAAAGAAAAGTGCGTTTGAATTTAAGGCAAAATCACTTAAATAGCCAACCCCCTAAATATTCAAACCGGAATAACTTGGAGCAGCGAAGTTAGATCAGGTTGTAACATACCTCATTCGATTCCTTATCATTAACTGTACAACATAATAAAAAATAGGGCAATTTTATAGTGCCGATTTAAAGATTTTTCGTTTTCAGGGAAAATCTCAGAGTCACCATACTCAAAAGACCATAACTCAGCCAAAAATAGGAATATCTCCTTGAAATTTTGGGATATCATAGATAAGATGTAAACCTATATTGATACAAAAAATTAGAAAAAGTTATCATCTCGAAAGATTTTTATAGGGCCTAGAAGTTTATATATAGGACAACTTTACAATTTCAGAGTCACCTTATTCAAAAGGCCATAACTCAGCCAAAAATGCGAATATTGGGGTAAAATTTTTTTTAAATTTTGGGATATCATAGATAAGATGTAAACCTATATTGATACAAAAAATTAGAAAAAGTTATCATCTCGAAAGATTTTTATAGGGCCTAGAAGTTTATATATAGGACAACTTTACAATTTCAGAGTCACCTTATTCAAAAGGCCATAACTCAGCCAAAAATGCGAATATTGGGGTAAATTTTTTTTAAAATTTTGGGATATCTTAGATAAGATGTAAACCTATATTGTTACCAAAAATTAGGAAAAGTTATCGTCTCGAAAGATTTTTATAGGGCCTAGAAGTTTTCAATGGGAGAAATTTTATAATTCCAGGGTCATCAGACTCAAAAGTCAATATCTCCTTTTAAATGCAGACGATCTCTTAGATATTTTGGGATATGGTAGATAATATAATGATCTATCTTTAAGCAAAAAATGAAGGAGATTCACGATTCCAAAGTTTTTTATAGGACCTAGAAGTTTTTAATGGGAGAATTATTATAATTCCAGGGTCACCATACTCTAAAGGCAATATCTCAGCCAAATGAAGTGATTATCCTTAGCAGATATGGGATATTATAGATAAGACCTATCTTTAAAGAAAAAATTTTTCTAGAAATTTCAAAGAAAACAATTTTTTTCTTTGAAATTTATTAAAATCTTGCATTATTCTCAAATTGCGTGCTAAAATTTTTATTTTTTGTTTATTGAAAATCTAAAATAAGGAATATGATTTTAGCCTTTTATTGTTTTACTTATTTGTCGGGAAAGAAAACATAAAAATAAAATAGATTGATTGCTTAAAGGCACGCAATTTGCAATGAGGGTAGAGGGATATTCGATATATCAAGTTGAAGGCTTTCTTTTCTCTCATATCCGCTTACTATTTAAAAATATTTTCAACAAAATTGATAGACTTTAAAATACCGTAATTCTACCCGTACTAACTGTAATTTTTCCGGAATATTCATCTTAACTAAAATTATAACCTTTCCGGGAAATTCTTACAATGAATTATATTTTCCTGAAAATAGTATTGAAAAGAAATATTTTTCAAACTTTCCGGAAACTTTATATTCTATTTATAGTATAACCATAAATAATAGAACTCTCCGGAAATATTAAATGAGCATTTTCCTGATTTTAATATTCTGATATCATTTAGATAAAATTTGATTTCTGTATCGAATTTTCTATAACATTTTCATTTTTTCTCTTTTTTTCAATATAAATAAACACATAATATGTAAATCCCCTAATAATTTGTTCCATTAGGCATGAAAGGTTTCGAAAAGGGCGATGTGCTAACAAAACAAAAAATATTTAGAGAATTGAAAGAATATTATTTGAAAAAAGGCATTTTTGTGTGTTTAATATTAACACAAAAATTTATTTTTATTTATTTTTTGTTAATTGTTCCTAAAATTTTTAGTTAAATATTAAAGGAATTTTTTAAATATAGCAACACCCAATTAAAATATTTACTTAATTGTTTAGTTCTATTAAAATCTTTTATTCTTAATACTTTTGACTGTAAACTTTCCGGAAAATTTTTTTATTTAATTATATTATCCTGTAAACTTTCCGGAAATAAACGTATACTAATATAATAATTAATTTTCCGGAAGCTGTATATTCCATAAAACTTATATTTTCTAAAATAACTCTGAATAATTTTAAATAAACTTTCCGGAAATATTCTGAAATGGTTAAATTTCTATATTTAAACTATTTATTGCCGTCGAACAATTATTTCTCGACTAAAAATCCTCAAAGTTTTTTTCTTCACGTTGCAAGTTTCTATGTATGTCAAATCCAAAAATTATTAACAAATTATTATTTATTCATCTCTTTCCAAAAAAAATAAATTGCTAGTTTAACCCCAAATAAATTATAAATAAACGTTTTTGACTAAATACTTTATATTTTCCCCTTTTCATGTTTTAAGCTTATTTTCCCTCAAGAGAAGAAAGAAAATACACATTGCCGCCTTTATCCTTTATCCCCTTCTTTACTTCATTTTCTCTTTGCTTTTTTGCCAATTGTCGAAAGCAGACATATAACTCTATAAATATATCTATAAAGCTCTTTTGTTGTCTTTACATTTTTTCTTTATTCTTTTCCTCCAATCCGTCAACAGAAAATGGCCAAAAACTTTTTTTAAAAAAACTTTCCTTTCCTTTTTAACTTTTTTTTTTGCCTTTAAATCCTTTCAAAAAATTTATTTTCTCTCATTCTTCGTTCTTTTTACCTTAATATTAAATTTATAATGAAGAATCCGTCAAATAAAAAAATGAAGATGTAAAGTGGTTTGAGGTAAAAAATATTTTTATGTACTCGATTAACTAAATAATCCCCTTTCACTTCATTTAATATATAAAACTTTTACATATTTTATTGACTTTTTTCTTAATTTCCTCCCAAAAAGATTTTATATATTTATAGATTTACATAAACTTGGATTTAACTTTGGTTTAAATTGCGTTATTTCTGATTATTTCTCATATTTTCTAGAATATTTTTAAACGTAAAAAATATTTATATTTAATCTTGAACTGTTGCAATACAAAAATATTAAATTTTATGTCTTTTCCGGAAAGATTAAATGAAAATACAAATTAATTTATTTATTCTCTTTCCCAGAAAGTTTATTTTAAATAATTAATTTTCCGGAAAAATTACAAAAATAACCTAAAATAAATTTGTCTTATTTTTTCCGGAAAGATTACAGTAACAATGAATAAATTATAATATCCTTTCCTGAAATACTTATGTAACTTCTCCGGAAATATTAAAATAGGGTTTTCTTCTTAATTTTGAAATTAAAAAATACGAAATAAAGTAAGCTCCCAATATCTCCTGTTATTACAAATAATTTTCATGTTCGCGAACAATTTAACCTAAATAATATCTTTTTTCGTCATTGAAATTATAAAATAAAAATTTTTATTTTTAGAAAGAATCATTATACTTAACGAAAAACCTTTAAAAATAAAAAAATAAATCGAAATATAATTTATCTACAATTTTTCAATTTTTTCTTACGAAAAAATTGAAAAATTTCAAAAATATTTTCTATAACCTGCAATGAGTATCGGAGGTAAAAGAAGTATTAGCCTAACGAAAGGAAGAGAAAGTAGTGTTGTTGGAACAGCTAAATTATTAGATAGATTTGAAATTCTTCTAGATAATCCAGAGGAAGTGTATTTTGCTGGGCAAGAGATTACTGGAAAGGTTTTGAATTTTCTTGTTAAATTAAAATTAATTTTACTCCATATTGTAATCAAAATTTAATAAAATTACAAAATTAAAAAATTAAAAAAATACAAAAATCTTTTTTAATATTCCGGAAATTTTATAAAAATGCAAATTTAAATTCTTTCCGGAAAATTTACAAAAGCAAATTTAACTTCCTTTTACGGAAAGATTACAATAGATTGAATAATACTTAATGTTTACAAAAATACAAAAGGAAATATCTTTTTTATTTACGTAAACTTAAAAAATTATATTTTTTCCCTTTCCGGAAAAATTACAAAATTCATCATTTTCCGGGAAGCTTACAAACAAATAGATATAAAAATAAAATAAAAAATAATTTTCTATTTATCAAAAAAGGTAGTAATTGAATGTAGTGAGCCAAAGCAACTAAATGAAGTACTTTTAGAAGTAAAAGGGCGTGCTAGGTCATATTGGACACAATCTAGAAAAACATGTTCGGCAAATGAAGCTTATTTTTGTGAACAATTTAATACAACATATACTCATAAATTGCCTAAAAATTATGGAGATGAAATAAAAAAGATTTCAGTTTGTGAAGATAGTAAGCAATTAAATGAATTACAACAAAGACCAACGGCAAAGACGTCCTCTTCAAGCGTTAAAAGTGACCCAAAGAAATTGGTAAGAAAATATGTAAATTTTAAAATAAATTAGTGTATTTTTGTAAAAATATTACGGAAAATATAGTTTCCGGAAAGATTTAACAAGTAAAATACAAAAACTTATTCCGGAAAGATTTTTCCGGAAGTATTACAGTTCAGAAAAAAGAACTGTATATGTGTTGAATATTATTCCGGAAACCTTACAATAATTTTTACATTCTATATTTTCGTACTGTATTTTAGTACTGTCTAGTTTTACTTTATTAAAATTAATTAATTTAAGGGAAGAACGCTTCCGCCCGGTGTCCATCAAATTCCTTTCTCTTACACTCTACCAAAACATTTGCCAAGCTCTTTCGAGGGTGATTACGGTTTCGTTCGCTATACTTGTAGAGCAATATGTGAACGACCTTGGGATTTTGATATTGTTTGTTTTCGAGCTTTTACAGTGATTGGCATTGAAGATCTCAACCATGAGGCTGAAGTTGGCAATTTTCTTATAAATTTTTTAAAAATCCTCTCTTTTTTTCGGTGCTTTCCCTTCCTCTGGAAACGCGTTCCACACAACCAGTGTCTCTCTTCTGCATGAAAATGGGCACAATGCAAACAGAGCTTCGAGTAGCCAAAGGTGGCTACACGCCTGGGGAAGCTATTCGTGTTAGTTTAAATATACAAAATGGAAGTAGAAGAAGTATAAGGAATTTGGCTATTTGTCTTTGCCAGATAGTCAATTACAGGTATTTTATAGAGGATTCTCTTTTCATTTCATTTTTAGGTCAAAAACATTTGACGGAGCAGAATCTTTTAAACATACTCGGCATGTAGTCCAACGAGTAACTGTCAGCGATAAAATTCGTAGAGGTACAGAATTCCGCTGGCAAGACAAACCTATTTTAGTGCCTTCAGTTCCCCCTCGTATGGTGACTAAATGTAAATTAATTGATGTTTCTTATTGTTTGGAATTACAGGTAAACGAGAAAAATAAATTAATTAAAAAAAATATTTTTTATATTCCCATTTAAAAAGCTAAAAATATATTACTTATATCATTTCCGGAAAAATTACAAAAGAAATTACAAAATAATTTATTATAAAATAAACTTGTTTTCCGGAACAATTACAAAACTAAATATAAGAATATAGATGAGTTTATTTTCCGGAAAAGTAAAATACAAAGTACATTTATTATAAAATAAACTTGTTTTCCGGAAAACTTACAATTTTATAAAAAATACATTTTTCTTTCTCTTTTTCCGGAAAATTTACAAAAATATAATTTTCTGATTTTTATTTCTTTTTTCATTTAAAAATAATTTAAAATTTATTAAAAAATTAAAAATAATTATTTTTAATTTTTTAAAGTCCAACTCACCCAAATTCACCATTTCATTACCTATTGTTATTGGAACAATTCCAATATTGCCAGGAATATTAAAAAATATAAAAAATAATAATGGGATTATACAACGTTCTGATCAAAATAATAAAGATTTTGTGCATGTCACTGTCACAGACGAAACAGGAAAAATTTTGGGAAAAAATGGAAAAACAGAAGAAAATGCTGAAAATGATGATGAAGACAGAATGGACCCAGAAACTGAACAATTAAGAAAAGAAATTGCCAAAAAGAGGGTTAGAATGCCTTCTTCTGTACTTAGCGAGCTTTATCCGGCATTGGCTAGTCCTTATTATAAGTAAGAAAATTTTAAAAGAAATATTTTATCATAAAAATAACTTTATTTTACGGAAATAAACATTTTCCGGAAAATAAATTAAAAATACATTTGTTGTAAAATAAACTTATTTTCCGGAAAAGTTACAAAAATATACTTTCTCTAATTTTCAATTTAATCTTTCCTTCTTTTTGATCAAAAAAAATTTTTTTTTTAATTTTTTTTAATTTTTTTAATTTTTAGAGAATTCTATCTTGGACCAGTTCCAATATCAGACGACAAGGAAAGAAAATTCCATTTTGGTAAAAATAGATATGCACCAAAATATCCATTTTATGAATAATCAGGACACTAAAAAATAATTTTTTTTAATATTTTAATTGTTTAATTTTTGAAAATATAAATATATATAAATTATATTTTTGTTCTAATACAGTAAGAAAAGTTTTTTAAAACAAATAATAAAAATCTTTATTTTTCAAAATTAAATAACATACGAATTAAAACATTAAAATAAAATACATATAAAAACAACAAAACAATAGAAGAAATGGCAAAAGTACTGTCAAGTTTATTTTTGTTATTACTGTAAGGTTTATTTTTAAGGTAAAGTTTATTTTTGTACAGTCAAGTTTATTTCTGTAATTCCAAGTTTATTTTATTTAACTGTCAGGTTTATTTTTGTATTGTATACAAAATTTAATTTTCCGGAAAAGTTACAGAAATTCTATTATAAAATAAAGTTAATTCTGCGTTTCCGGAAAAGTTACAAAAATGTACATTCTTGTATTTTTATTTCTCTTTTGCCATACCTTTAAATTTAATAAAATTGGCAATGTATTAATTGGCACTTGTAAATAATTCTTTATTTTGTATTTTCTATAAAACTGTATCCGAACTTTCCGGTGAAGCTAATAATACAGATCTCTCATTCTCCTCTTCATTTTCTTCCTCATTTTCGCCTTCTAAACCTTCTCTATTTTTTTGCTTCTTTTTCTGATTTTTATTAATTTTTTCTGATTTCTTCTGATTATTAATTTCTTTCCCTTCTTTTTCCTCATTATTTTCTTTTGTATTTTTCTCTAATTTAATTTTTATTTGATATTCTTTTTCATCACCTTTCTTCAAAGCTGATTTCCCCGTTTTATTATTTAAAAATAAAAAAGCTTCATTCTCAGAGGTATTTGGCTTTAAATTTATTTTTTGCTGTTTTCTCAATTGTTGTTTTTGTGTTGATGATGTTGAAGAACAAGGCATTTGACTTTGTTGAGCATCGTCTTCGTTGCTTTCGGGGCTCTCTCTATTTTTTTGATCTTTTCTTTGAGAGCTGGAAGCGTTCTAAAGTAGTGATTTAGAATCTTTGGATTTTTTGAAAATTTTTAAAAATATTTTTAGAATTTTTGAACATTTTTTTTAAACTTAGAAAATGTTCAAGAATTAATTCAAAAATTACTGTTTTCATTCCGGAAAGTTTTTTCCGGATATTCGCATTATTATATCTCCGGGAATTATATGCATATTTATTATATTCTTTCCGGAAATTATATTTTTAATATTTTTCTTCCGGAAAGTATGTTTTTAATGTAATTTTTACTGTTTTTCTTACGGAAATTTCATCAATGTTTTTCTTTATATTTTCTTTTTTACAATACTATGTAGATTTTTGTATTTTATTAAATTTTAAAAAATCCAATATTTGCCTTATTTAATATTGTATTTGGTGATTTTCTCCTTCTAACACCCTCATCCTCCCCTTCATCAGCCTCGGGTGTTGTTGATTCACTGCTACAAATATTTTGTGTTGCTCTTTGTAAGTTTAAAGATGAAGAATGTTTTTTAGGTAAACAATAAGTAGAAGATGATGAAAGTTTTGGTTGGTCTGGTTGTTGGTGTAAGCGAAAAAATGTGAGTAATTCTTCCAAATCAAGGTTAAGTTTGTTTTGCATTGATTCTAATGTTCTATAAAATTAAGAAAAGATTATTTTTTTGTAAAAAAAATTAAAAAATATTTATTGTAAATTAATAAAGTAATAGCAACAGACTATAATTCGCGAGAGTTTATAAATTATAAAACAAAAACTAGTGAACCAAAATACCTGAAATTTTGCATATAGATCTCTAAGGAGATTAACTAACTCCTCTAAAAATTTCAGAATCTTTGGACAAGTTTATCAAGAGTTATGGCAGAAAATATCAAAAAATTGAACAGAAAGCGGATAAAAATAGACATTTTTATACCATGAATTTCGAAATAATCAAACAAAATTTTTGAAATTTTAAGAGATGTTAGATAACATTATTGAGGATGCACATGCAAAATTTCATAATTTTAGGTGCCCATTTGACTATTTTACAAGTGCCCGCGCAAAAAACAGTTAACGCACTAAACTGCTTAATAAACATTTTTTAATTAAAAAAAATTAAATTTAAAATTAGAAAAATTTACGTTTCAATATTTTCCAAACGCCTATTAAGTTGATCAAAACGTTCTTCATTTCTTTGTTGTTGTCTAAATAAATATAACTGTTGTTGTTCGTTGTTTGTATTATATCCGTAATTTAATGGAGGAAGTGGAGGAGGTGGTGGGGGTGGATGAAACGAAGTTAATAAAAATGAAGAATTATTATTATTATTTATTCTTTCTTCTCCCCCATTTTCTGAAGCATCAACAGCTGGAAATGTGTGGTCTATGTTTGGACCAAAAGTTGAAGAAATTGGAGGAGGAGGAGATTTTGGAAAATCTTCTGATTGTTGTTGTTGTTGACCATTTCTTGAACCCATTCCGGTAAGTGAACGAAGAACACAGCCATAGCCGGAAGATGCATTTATATCGGCTGGAAATTAGAATAAATATTCAGAAGAAACTTAAAAATATTTTTGTATATTTTCCGGAAGGAAAATAGTAAAATATAGTTTTCCGGAAAGAAAATGTTTGTTAATTTTAATTGTTAATTTTACGGAAGAAAAACAGTAAAAATAATATTTTAATTTTCCGGAAAGAAAATAAAGGAATTTTTTATTCTTATTTTATTAAAAATAAATGTTTACAATTCTGCTGTTGTTCTTGTGGTACTGTAGCTGAAGTCGGTGTTGGTGCTTCAACCGATACCTGCGGCCTTAATTCATCGGCAAATAAAGGGCGAAATTGGGAAGAATATGCACGAAAATCTAAATAGAAAGTTTAAGTGAGAAAATATAGTTAGATTTAGAACTTTCCGGAAAGAAAACAGTAAATATGAAAATTAAGTTTTCCGGAAAGAAAACAGTAAATATGAAAATTAAGTTTTCCGGAAGGAAAAATAATAAATCAGAATTTTAATTAATGAATAAAAGAAGTAGAATTTTCCGGAAAGAAAATAGTGAATCATAATATTCCTGAAAGACTAATGAAAATAAACTTTCCGGAAAGAATATAATAAATTATAATAAATATATTTTCCGTAAATAAAACAGTATTATTCACCTTCACACTGATTCTCTCTATTATTCTGATTAACTCCACGTTGCATAGGCATAACCAGTAGTTGATTATGCTGATTTTGATTTTGTTGTTTTTGAATAGATGAAGAGGAAGAAAGTCGTCCAGTTAATGGGGGATGAAAAAATCTTGGAGGATGATTTTTTCTTGAAAGAGTTTCATCTCTTAAATTGTAATTAATAAGTAGATGTTTGCAGAAATGTTCAGCAAATTCCGGGTACATTTCCAAAACATCCAAAAGATCATCTCGAAGAATTTTGTGTAAATCGCAGTAAGTTAGGGCACGAACTGAGCAACTTTAATGAAAAATAAAATTCTTTAAAAATAATTAATTTTTTAATATTCACCTAGCTTTACCAACATCCTCATTGAGCATTGGGTTTTCTCCAAAAACCTCGTCCTTACCTAATTTATCAAAAAATTATTTTTTTAATTTTAAAATAAGAATAACCCACCAATAATGCTTACAACCAAATCATCTTTTACTATCTCAACTGAACCTCGCGCAATAAAATATAGACCGGTAAGAATATCACCACGATGAACTGTAAGGTTTATTTATTATTATAATTAAAGTTTATTTATTTAAAGTTTAATTAAGTTTATTAAAAGTTAATAAGAATATATTAATTCAAAAATAAAACTTTCCGGAAAGAATACAATAAATCAAGATTTATCTATTCAAAGTTTATTTTATTTATTTCAAGTTTAATTTAATTTATCTAAGTTTATAAGAAAAAATAAATCAGAATATAAAACTTTCCGGGAAGGAAATAACTATCCGGAAATTTTAAAACAAAATTTAAAACATTCCGGAATGAACACAGTATTATTTATTTTAGGTTTATTTTTATTTATTATTCCAAGTTTAATTATTTAATAACCTAATGTATCGCCAGGTGGAGCATGTGTTGTTCTAAAACGCATACTTAAAGCTCTTAAACATCCAGGTGAGCATTTAGAAAAAGCGAGACAATTATTGAGCAAATTTCTATTTAAATGTAAACAAATATCTGCTTGTAGGCAATCTGGAAAGCCTTTAAGTACCTAAAAATATTATTAAAATTAATTAAAAAATAAATTAATCACTGTATTCATATCAATTCCATTTGTATAAGACCAGGCATGTTGAAAATACTCTTCTAGCCTTTGCCTTAGTGGATTTGGAATTTGATGGAAACGAATAAATTCGCGCAAGCGACTCATTTCTATTAAAATAAATTATTTAATTGAAGCTTTAATTAATTCAAGTTTATTTTAAAGTTTATTTTATTAAAGTTGGAATTTTATTTATTCCGGAAGGAAAAAAGTAAATCAGAAAAATTTCAAGTTTATTTATCCTCTTATTTCTGATTTTAATTTTGGTTTTAAACTTATTCTGTTTCGAATATGTAAATAACTTTCCGGAAAGAAATAATTATAAGAATAAATATATTTTCCGGAAATAAAACAGTCTTCCCCGCCATGTTTATTTTTAAGTCTATTTTATTAAAGTACCAAGTTTTTTTATTTTAATTTTATAGGTCAAGTTTATATTTAATTTCAAGTTTATTTTTTTATCCTCACCAGTATGATACCTAGCCGTTCCACTATAAAGTCTTTGAATTATTGCAGAAACTAAAATTAATTTATTTTAAAATTATTTTAATCAATTGTTTTTAACCATTTCCAAAAACAGAGGCATACATTAAAGAGCCAAGTATCATCATAATTATTGTAAATATTTTTTCTGAATCTGTTGTAGCACTAACATTTCCAAAACCGATTGAGGTGATAGTTGATAAAGTAAAATAAAGAGAAGTGACATAACGAGATTTTAATGAAGGACCACTTTAAATAGATTAAAATTATTAAAACTTTCCGGAAATAAAAAAGTAAATCAGAATTAAATTATTTTCCGGATTAAAAAGAATTTTTAAATTATGTATTAAACTTTACGGAAAGAAAACAGTAAATCAGAATTACATTGTTTTCCGGATTAAAAAGAATTCTATTAAATCGTTCCGGAAAGAAAACAGTAAAACAGAATTATAATTTAATCCAAGTTTAAAAAGTAAAATACAAATTATTTTCTTTCCGGAAAGTTTTAATTTTTATTTATACATTATAATTCAATTTTATTTTTGTATTTATTGGAGTTTTTACAGTAAATATTAAATTAAGTTTTAAAATTTACCCAGCAGTTATAGTACCATTTCTAGTACGCAGATAAGGTTCGTTTAGATGTCGGGCTTAATTAATTAATTTTAATTAATTTTTTGGATATTAAAGAAAATAAAAAAAAAATTACAAAGTTGATGAAGCCAAGTGATATTCTGAAAATATTTTTTTTTCAAATTAATTTTTATTAATTAAACCAACTTTATGTGGCAACTCTGTGGAGCCAATGGCATACCAAATACCTTAAAATTAAATAAAAAAAATTTTTTTTTATTAAAAAAAATTTTACAAGCTAGCCAATGAGCAATTAATGCAAATGTGGCCATCTTAATTAAATGTGAAAAAAAATTAAATTTTCCTCTACCAAAAGTAAAAGAACCGCTGCACCATATTCAGAGTACCTATCAAGCTTTCTGGCTACCTTTAAATAATTTTTAGAAAATTCAAAATTGATTTTTAAAATTAATTTACCCGTACTAGACGCAAAAGTCGAGCTGTTTTTAAAAGGCCAATTAATGTTGTGGTCTATAAAAAATTAATTTTTGGAGTTATATAAATTCAAAAAAATTAAAAAAAAATAATTTAAAAAAATTTAATACTTCATCACTGTCAGTCTCGACCAGTAATAAGTCAAAAGGGACAGCTGCTACCCTAAGAAATGAAAAGAGGTTATTTAATAAATTTTTAAAATTAATTAAAAATTAATATTTAATTAATGGAAAAATTTTAAAAATTTAAAAAATAATAAAGAAATTTTTTTAAATAAGTTAAAATACTCACGCGTCAATGAAAAACCACCCCTTAAAATAATGGAGTGCAATTTTGCCTGGGTCACTGACAACTTCGTCGTTGTCGTTCTATTAGAATAAATAATTAAAATTAAAAATATTTTAAAGTTTATTTAAATTAAAATTTTGAATTAAATTTATTCCGAGTTTTAGAAAAATATATTGGATTAGAAAGACTTTCCGGAAAGAATACAATAAACCATAATTTATAACTTCCCGGAAAGAATAAAATGAACCATAATTTATAACTTTCCGGAAAGAAAACAATAAATCAGAATTTATAACTTTCCGGAAAGAAAACAATAAATCAGAATTTATAACTTTCCGGAAAGGAAATAACTATCGGGAAATATTAAATCAGAATTTAAGCATTTTTTGACTTTCCGGAAAAAATACAATAAATCAGAATTTATTTATTTCAGGCTTGTTAAACTTACAACATAAGTAGTTCTAAAGTTGATTACTGTAAATAAAATTAAATTAAAGTTTTATAAATATTTATTTTTCTTACTGATATCAATAATGAAGAAAATGTCAACAATGAGATCCTAAAAATTAAAAAAAAATATTTTTAAAAAAAATTAATTTTTTCTACAATAATTTCCATAGGTTCTCCAAACTTTGCTTTTCTTTGTTGTGTATTTTGACCCTAAAAATTATTTTTTTTTATTTTTAAATTTTTTAAAATTAATTTTAAAAATCACCTCTCTTAGGAGGAATGCAGCTACATAAGGCTAAAAAATTTTAAAAAATTTTAATTAATTTTATTAATTTTAAAATAAAATTACCGTAAAAATGGCTGTGTAAATAACAAGGAGAAGAATTCTAAAAAAGTAATTTTTATTTTTTAAATTTTTTTAATTTGACAAAAATTAAAAAACAAGGGTGGGACCATCTTTATATTAAAATTAAATTTAGTAACATACATCCAATCCCAAACAGCTTTAAAGGGAGAATAATGAATAATTGTGCAATGATGAAGTCTGTTAGGCTGTAGCTTGTACTTTAAATATTTTTTTTAATTAATATTTTATTTTTAATAAATTTTATTTACCTCGGGAATGACATCTGCCCCTAGACTGAGTACCTAATTTAAAAAAATAAATTAATTTTTTAATTTATTAAATTTTTTAAAATTATTTTTAAATTATTAATAATTTATTTATTTGAATAAATTTTAAAAATTATGCATTTTTCTATTAAAATTAAAAATTTTTGTAAAATAAAAAATAAAATAAGTAAAAAATAATATTAAAATTTAAAAAATAAAATAAAATATTAATTAAACTCTCTCAAAAATATTATTTTAGAATTTTTAAAAATGGAGAAGAAAAGAATAAAAATAAAAAATAATAAAAAAAATAAAAATTCAAATAAATTTTAATTTTCGAAAAATTAAAAAAAAAATAAAAAAATTAATTTAAAAATTAATTTTTAGATTTTGTAAAATAAAAAAAACCTTAAGAAATCTAACATTCGCAAAAAAAGCCCCTAAAGCGGGTCTAAAAGGAGGGAAAGGTAAAACAACAAAAGGTGTTGGAATTTGTTCAGAATTATGAAGAAAAGAAGGAGGTGATGATGAGGAGGGGATTAATGAATTTGATGAAGAAGATTCTTCAAAAAATGAATTTTGTTGTTGAAATGTTTGGATTGATTGAGTTAACATTTTTAGGGGATTTTTAGAAATTTCTGGGGAATTTTTAAAATTTTTTTTTATTCCCAGACAAAGTTTAAACAGTTTTATATTTAATTTTTAATTTTTTTTATTTAATAATTTTAATTTATTTAATCTTTTTGGAATTTTCCGAACATGTTAGAAATTAAAAAATAATTTTTCTGAGTCTAAAAAAATATTTTTGGATTTTTAAATTTTTTGTAATTATTTTGGCAGCTTAAAAAATTAAAAAAAAATTTTTTTAAATATTAAAAATTATTCAAAATTAAAAAATATTTTTTAGGAATTTTTTGGAAAATAATTTTTTTAGTAAAATAAAAGAAAAATAAGGATTAAAAATAAATATTCAACCTTTTCGAACTAAAAAAATGTTTTTACGCACTTTATTTATTTTTATGTTAATTAGTCGAGACAATTTGATGTCACTTAATGATGTCAAAAAAATACAAAAATAAAAATATATTTAAAGGAGAAAATAAAGTTTTAATTGACTGTAATATTTAAAGTTTGTTTTTTAAAGAAAAAACAAAAATTAAAAAAATAAACTTAAAAATAAACTTGACGGTGAATACTGTTTTATTTCCGGAAAATATATTTATTCCTATAAATACTCCTTTCCGGAAAGGTATTCTCCATATTCTAAACAGAAATGTTTAAAACCATCATTAATCAGAAATAAGAGAATAAATAAACTTGGAATATATTCTGATTTACTGTATTCTTTCAGGAATAAATAAAATTCCAACTTGAATAAAACACACTTGAATTTAGAATAAACCTAAAAAGACTGTAATTAAAATGAAAATAAACTTGAAATAAATAAAAACTAAAAATAAACTTGAAAAAATTAAAATAAACTTTAAAATAAACTTAAAATAATTAAAAAAAACTTGGGATATATTCTGATTTACTGTATTCTTTCAGGAATAAATAAAATTTAAATGTATTTTTAAATTTAATCCTTACATTATTAATAACTCTACTAGTTCTTCTAACGTGTTTAGAAGAAGGCGTTGAAGGAGGTAATAATAAACTATTAGCACTTAATGTTTCTGCTGCTAAAGATGAAGCATTATTTATTGCTGTAGTGCATTTTGCTGCTGCTGTTCTTTGATATCTACATGTTGGTGGAGGAGGGGGTGGAGGTGGACTTGTTGGAGGAGGAGAAAGCCTATCCAAAGAGTGTGTAGTTGACTTTTTCTGCTAATTTTTAAGCAGATAAAAAAATTTTCATTTTATTCAAAACTCTCGTTAGTAGCGACCATAATTCGATATAAGCGACTTCCCCACTAAAATTCCTAAGGAGAGGTGGCGACACAGAAAAGTGAAATCTCGTTATAAACGACATTTCACACATTCTTAGAGTAGCTACTAATGAGAGTTACATGTAAAATTTCATTTAACCACATTTGGTGTTACCACATTTGGTAAAAATTTGGTACATTTGGTCATTTGACCAACAAAGATTTTAGCCAAAAAATTGTGTCAGATTTCTTCGTTTCATAGACCCAAAAATTTCATTTGTCAAATTTCATTTCGCCCAAATTTTTTAAATATTTTTCCCATTTTTCAACAATTTTTCAAGCTTCTAACCGCTGTATTATTATTGCTGCTATTATTTTTAGCATCATCTCCCCCATTTAAATATTGTTTAAAAGTAGGCGTAGATCGTTGATTACGTTTATAATAATGAGGAAATTGTTGATGATTAAATTCTCCACTTCTTTTTTGTTTTTCTAATACCCCTCCAGCTGATAATTTTTTAGTTGGAGTAGTCGAAAAACGAGAAGAAGCTGCAGCCGTCGCAGAAATAGAAGAACGACCACATGCCCCACTTCTAGAAGAAGAACGGGCAACAACACTGCCTACACCCCCACCGGTTGTTGTTATTGTTGAAATACTGTCTTCTATTGAATCATCGTTTGTTCCTCCAAACACACAAGTTTTCATTTAATTTTTAATGTTTCTAATTATGTTTTGATGTTTTCAAGTTTTAAATGTTTGTTGTTTTGAGGTTAAGTTTTTAGTTGTTTTAATATTTTTGTTTTTCAAGTTTATTTATTTAATGTTTTAATGATAAAGTTGATTATGTTTGATTGCTGTCTTTTAATGTTTTCACAATCAAGTTTGTTTTTTCGATGTTTTGCTGTTTTTATTATTGTCGCTCTCTAAATGTCTCACTATTTTGCACACTCTCTGCTCTTTCTCTCACTCGTCTATTCTAACAATAAAGTAGTAGTACTATTAATAGAATACCGTAGCATTTCGAAAAATATAAAAAATGTTAAATTTAAATAAATCGCGAATAAATTAAAAAATGGGCATAATGCCAATTATGCGAAATAATAAAGTTTAATTGTTAAAAATTTTCCCAAAGCCCACTAAAGGATATTTTAATGAATTTAAGGGGAATTTCTATTGTTTTCATGAAAAATAAAATAGTTAAGGATAAAATGTTTTCGAAAAATAAAAATACTATTAAAAGCCAATTTGACCATTTTATATCATTTTCATGTTTAGGACACGCAAAGTAGAAAAATGAGCAACAAAAATATTTTTTAGATTTTTAAGGGAAAAGACAAAATTTGGTAAAATGACAAAAGGAAAAATAAGAAAATTACGATATTTCTTTATTTAAATTAATGTAAAATATTTCAAAATGTCAAATTTTTCATAATGCCAAAATTAAAAATAGAAATTCATGTTCGTAAGGAACAGCGTGCCCAGTCTAGACAAAAATTCATAACTAAATGTAAAAATGTCATAGAACGTTGATTTTAGTGTCATTCGAAGCAGCTCGACGAGACACGTCGAACCATGCCAAAATTGACTAGATTCGACTTTCATAAAATTAAGTTAATAGCTCTGGAGTAGACTGGACTTGTGGATAGAAGGTGATTTTTAAGGAGATTTTTAAACGATTTATTGAACATAAAATTATTTTTTAATTTAAAAAATGTTTAATCAACCAAAAAAAAACTCAAAAGAATTCAAAGAAAAGAAAACTTAAAAATAAAAAAGAAGAGTTTTATGCCGCCATTTTAACTTGAAAAAGCGATGATGCTTTGGCAAAAATACAAATTTAAAAGAGTTTTTACTTCAAATATGTACATATCTTTTTAACGTCTTTTACTTGTCTAGAAAGGCATATGAAGAAGAAAACATTAAAAAAGAAGGATAAACGTTGAGACACTTAATTTTGCCAAATAAAAAATTTTTTTTAAACTCAAGTTCATAAAAATACTTAAAAATTTCGGAATAACTAAATTTTCAAAATGCCAACTAAAGGAAAAAATTTCAAAGTGTAAAATGGGAAAAGGATCAAATCGTTGAAATACTCATAAGGTAAAATAATTTTAAAAATTTCGAAATGTCAATTATTAAAAATGTCTGTTTCTCAAAATGCCAACTTCTAAAATGTCAATTTCTCAATATGCCCAAAAGCGGAAAAATCTTCAAAAGGTCAAATCTCATAATGTTAAACAAAATACTTTAAAATGGAAAATGTCTAAATGTCAAATAAAGAAACAATTTTCAAAAGGTCAATGGATCAAAATGTCAATAAAGTATTTAATTAAAAATCAACTTTTAAAATATCAAAAGTAACAAAATTAAAATAAAAAAATTTTTAGTTAACATTTGGCAAAACAAAGTTTTAAAAAAGCTGAACCCGACTTAAGAAAAAAAGAATGTATAAACTCAAAAGGAAGGAAGAAGGGGGAGAAGATGTATATTTATATTTAACCCGTTTCGGCTAGCGGAAAGAAGCTAAAAAAGAAGAAAAAAGAAAAGAATCGGTGGACGGGAAAGAGAAATTATTTATATATTTTGGCAAAGAATTTGGGAATGAAGAAGTGAATAAAAACGGCAAATAAAGTATAGATAGGGGCAATATTGACGATATTGGGAAGAGTATATGAATTGATGACCAAAAGGGCAGTTGGGGTTCTTTAGAGTCTCAAAAATTTAAAGGGCATTTAGAGTATCAAACTTTTTAGGATGATTAGAGTCTAAAAGGATAAAAGCATGCCCTTAGAGTCAAAATGTTTTAAAATAATTAGAACTTCATGTTGACAACTAGAGTCTCAAAATATCATAAAAATGATGTTTGAGTCTTAATTTAAATTTTTTTTAAATTTTTTGTTTTTGCCGCAATAGTCAAAAAATCTATTATTTTGGCTTTATGGGAATTAAATAATATTGAAATTAAATAAAATAACAAAAAAAAAATAACAAAAATGGATAAAAAACAATCAAAAGGATAAACAATGAAAGAATAACATTTTATAGATTTTATATTTAGAGTGCCCTAAAAGGAAGTCTCAATATTAAATTAAGGAAATCCATTTATTTACATGATCCGTTTTTAGTTTTTAAAATTATTTTCCAAGACTTTGTAAAAAACACAAAATTACCGTCAGTGAATAATTGGGGGAGAGGAGAGGAATGCATTGGCAAAATTAAAAAATAAAAAAGAGGGAGAGGAATGAGAAAAGGACAACGCGCAGCGTTGTTGAGTTCTTCCTTCCTTTTTAGATGAAAACAAGAAAGGATACAAAAAATAAAAAGAGGAAACTAAGCTTTTATCAATAGGCAATGAAATTGGCATATATTTAAGGGCGAAATGAAAGAAAAATGGGTTTTGGCAAAATGAAAGTTGACAAAATGAAAATTTTTGAATAACAAAAATTTTTAAAATTTTATTTTAGTAAAATAAAAATTTTACCACCATAGGGGTTCGAACCTTCATGAATTATAATAACTACTGTGGGAAAACCTAGAACTAACCCACTAAACCATGGATGTCATTTCTCTAATTTTTCCCTGGGCTCAAATACCCTCAAGAATATCCATAACTCATTTAATTTTGAACGTAGAAATTTGAATAAATCTCGTTAATAAAACGAAAACAAATCTCGCCTTATTTTTGAGCATTGATCCCTCAATTCTTTTGTTTTAGGCCAAAAATAGAGGTAAATAATATTTTTTCCTGGAAAGCTAGCAGCCCAGGGGAACAATAAATATAATAATGTATATATGGCGTAAAGCATTCTTGCATTATCTATTTTTTGGAATATAATATTTGCAGAAATAAACACGTAAATGAGTAGAAGAGAGGAGAGAACCTTTATTAACCTCTATGACGTGATTTCCCTAATTTTCTGTTTTGGTCTTATAAGAGGAAAATAAAATAATAAAAAGAAAATGAAGTAAAAATTAGTTTGTATAAGGAATCCGGAAAAGATATAATAACTATAGAAAATTAAATTTCCGGAAAATAAAGTTAAGGAGAAGAAGAAATATATTTAATAGATCTTCCGGAAAGAAATAAATGGAAAAGAAAAGAAATACCGTACTAACTTGATTTCCGGAAAATAGAATAAACTCTTTATTCCGGAAAAGATATAACTATGGAGGATTATAATTCCTGAAAATACAGTTATGAAGAAGAGAAAATATACTTAATAGATCTTCCGAAAAGAAAAAATAGAACTAAAGTTTTGTACATTTCCGGAAAATAAAATAAATTCATTTAATATATTCCGGAATATAATAATTAACTAAAATTTATTTATCTCTATAAAATAGTATTTATAGTTAGTTCTTTCCGGAAAAATAATAAAATTTTTTAGCAAAGATAGGGAACCTCATTTTCTGTTATTTAATAATAATATTAGTTTGAGAGAATTATGAAATATTTGAAAATCAATAAAATTAAAAAAATTAAAAAATAATATTTTGAAAAAATATGTGTGAGTGGAAAAATGAACGATTGAATGCTGAATAATAAAAAAAAATAAAAGGGGAAATATTGAAAGCAATCCGACAAGGTAAAGCCTAGCACCAAAGCAAAAAAGCCTTCCATTCCCCAATCAACTTTTCACATATGTATGAAAAAGGGGAGATTTTTTTCATTAATTTTTCATAAACCATTAATGTTGACATTGTATTTTTGCATAGACAAAAAAAAAGAATAATTTTGGGATTGATAAATAAATAAATAAATTGGCTATTTTTGAATTGTTTTCAAAAAATAGAGGTATTAATTACACAGAAATGACTGTATAAAAATAATAATAATAAATTAGAAGTTCAGGAAAATACGTTCCGGAAAAGAAAAATAAATATATCTTTCGAAAAAGATTTCCGGAAAATACTAGAAAATACAGTGCTGGTTTGATTTCCGGAAAATACAGTTCCATAAAATAAAATACAATTATTTCAATTTATATTCCGGAAAAGATACAGTAATTAAATAAAATTTAGTCATATTTCACTAACTACAATAGAGGTTACAATAAAGGCAAAATGAATATTTTGTAGGCAGACTGGCAGAGATAGCAGACAGTATTTGAACATTAGGGCAGTGGATGTGTCTGGTTGTGACAGCCGGCCTTAGAATTAATGCAAAAGCTGAACATTAATTCTTCCTTTTGTAACAAAACACAAATAAAGAAGTTCTCTTTAGTTCTTTAGCCAAGTCTAGTATCTAATATCAGGTATTATATTTATATTTTGAAAGAGCTAATTTGTTATTCAACTTGCAAACTACCAATTAATTATTAAACACGAATGGAAACAACGAATAGAATAAAAGAAAAACACAGAAGAAAATAAATTTTAGAAAAATAACCCGTTTATTTTTATTTATTTTCCGGAAAAAATACAGTTAAATAATATAATTTTTTGAGAAAAGATTTTCGGAAAGATGTATATATTCATTTTCCGGAAAGTTTAAAGCAAATACACTAACAGAATAATTTTCCGAAATATATAAATTAACTTTCCGGAAACAAAAATATTGTAACTTTTCATTGTAACTTTTCATCTTTTTAAAAGAATTTTCCGGAAAACTACATAAAATAAAATACAGTTCTTGCAACTTAATTTAAATAACTCAAAAAAAATTCCGGAAATAAATTCTGATTTACGCAGTGTTTATGTGTTTTTGTAAAAATTCATACAAAACACGTCATTTTCTTCATTAAATTGTGTAAATTAATGGAATAATAAATATTAAGTATTATTCAAAAAATTATCACGCATTTTAAAGATTTTTACGAAAGAATGATTTTTAAACGTCTAATAGTACATTTTCCCCTTTCTTCGTTGAATTTTCTGTTGCGCGTTTAGTAGACAAGGAAGATAAAAAATATATAGAGGCAATAAATTGGACTTGGCATTTTCGTGAAAGGAAGAAAATGAGAAAAAAGGGGGAAAAAGACAAGTTTAAGAAAATGAAGATGATGCTGACGAATGAATTCAATAAATTATTTGGGAAATAAAAAGAAGAGTTAAAATAAGAAAATTAAAATTTTAGAAATAAAAAACATAAACGAATAAAAAAAAGAAAGGGATAAGAATTTGAGAAAACTATGAATATAAGTAGAAATACCACAAAGCCCGTGTTGAGTGAAGGGATTCTAATGGTGTTTGTACAGTTTAATAAATAAATTTTGTAGAATATTTTCCGGAAACAGTTTCAATAATTTAATGTTAACTTTCCGGAAAATTAAAGAAAATACAATTAAATAACTTATTTTCCGGAAGGAATACCATACATAATTCTAAAAATATGTTTCCGGAAATCAAAAGAAAATAAAGTTCTATTCATTTTCCTGAAAATACAAAACGAAATGAGAGAATATATAATAAGTCTAATACTTTTATTATTTCCCATTTAAAAATTGTACTAATAGAAAATAAAAAATAAAGAAAGGAGATGGACCAAAATAATTTAATAGTGTTTGTTGAAAATTGGAAAAAAAAATTTAAAAAATTTTTTTGAAGAGGATAAAAAATTTTTTGTTTAAAAGGAATGAAGTACTTGAACGAGCAATTAATTAAATTAATTTTTTGATAAAAAGATGAAGTGGAAAAAATTCATGGTACTATTGGGTTATCTCCCCGCATTTTCCTTTTCTTCTCCTTCCTTCTTTTCTCCTTCACAAAATGGTCAAAGAGTAATAATGGTCAAGGATTAAATTTATTTAAAAAGGCAGTTAATTCTGGGAACGGCGTCATTTTTTAAAGCATTTTGTGTTAAATTTGTTATCCAGATAAATGGATATTTATAGCAATCCGCA
>ABLG01000764.1:0-24597 GCA_000172435.1 Meloidogyne hapla
AATCCTTTATAAATAATAAACGGTTAGTAAATTAAAAAATAATATTTTTTTTTATTATTTAAATAATTTCTAAAAATTATTATTTTTTAAATTAATCATGAAAAATCGAAAAAAATTTTTTTTAATTAATTTTAATTTTTATAATTAAAAAATTTATTAAAAAATATTAAAAATTCCTATTTTTTGAATATTTTTTAAAATAGATTATTTTTCAAAAAATAATTTAAATATATTTTTAAAAATTATTTTTAATTATAAAAAATTTAAATAATTATTTCCAAAAATTATTTAAAAAATAAAAATTTAAAAATTAATTTTTTAACAGAATTATTGCTTCTAATGACAATTCCAATGAAATATACACACAAATTTCAATTATGTTGGATTGGTATATTTATTCACTTGAAAAAATTGTTGAAATAATTGTTTGAATAATTTAATTAATTTAAATAATTTTTTAATTATTTTTAATAGAATGAAAATAATTTTAATGATTTTTTTGCTGTTTTTATTAAGATGGTTTATGCTATTAAACAGCTTCATGAACAACCTTTTACTGCACTTATTATTTTTATATTTTTTACTGAACATTCTGGTGAGTGAAAAATAATTTAAAATTAAATTCTGATTAAATTCTGATTTAAAAAAATTAAATTCTGATTTTTAAAATTAAATTCTGATTTATTTCTGATTTTTAAAAATTAATTCTGGTTTTATTTCTGATTTTTAAAATTAAATTCTGATTTTATTTCTGATTTTTAAAATTAAATTCTGATTTTATTTCTGATTTTTTAAAATTAATTATGCCTTATTAATTAAAATTCTGATTTTCAGATAAATCCTATATTGACGATAATATTGACAGGCTCCAGACAATTTCAAATCTCTCTCTAACAATAAGTTTACTTTTTAAGTTTATTAAAATTCTGATTTTTTTGCTTCAAGTTTATTTTCAGGTTTTTTACATTTAATTTAAAAAAGAAAAAGCCGAATTAAAAAAAACAAAACCCGAATTTTTTGGAAAAATTTTTTTTGTATGGATCAAGTAAAGCGTTTTCTGTAATATTTGGGTTGGGTGTCTTGAAATTGGGTTTTATTTCGCAGTAATCTTTAATTTTAAACAGTTAATAAAATGCCAAAAAGTTCCAGTTCATATTCGTTCACATTCCAGTTCATACTATTTTATTTTAAAATTTTTAAAATAAATAGTTTTTATTTTGTATTTTTTTACAAAGAGCATTTAAATGAATCAAAAGATGAAAATGATTCAACTTCAAAAGATGATGAAATGGATATTGATGAAGAAAAAGAGATTAAGGGTAAACAGAAAAAATCGAAAATTTCAAAAAAAAAATTTTTTAATATAAAAAAATTTTTTTCAGAATTTTCAGAATTTTTTAAAATTGAAAAAAAATATTTTAAAATTTAATTTTTTTTTCAGAACCTTCCTTTCAAACCTCACGTCTCTTAAAATTACTTGATGAACTTATTGAATTATTTCCTTCGTAATTTAAAATTTATTTTAAATTCATTTTTCTTTTATTTTCAGTTTTTCAACTCCACCTAAATCTAAATGGCAACCTTGTAAAGAAGATTTTATTCATAGAAAGCATAGACCGGCACTTCTCTCTTTAGGCTCTATTTTTGCGATTTTTAGGGTTATTAAAACTGCTGATGAGGTGAATAAATTAATATTTAATTCTGATTTTTCCTTTTTAAAGTATTTTTTCAGAATATATTGTGTTTTCCGGGAACATTTATTTTTTTCCGGAACCTTATCTAAAATATATTTTATTTAATACAAAGAAAATACAATTTGTTTTCCGGAAATATTTTCTATTTTACGGAACGTTATTTAAATTTTATTTTCCCTAAACAAATTATTTATATTACGTTTCCGGAAATATCTATGTTTTCCGGAACTTTATTTACATATAGTATTTTCTTCAAATATGTTTCCGGAATCTTATATTGTGTTTCCGGAAATATTTTTTATGTTCCGGAAAGTTATTTAAATTGTATTTTCCCCAAATAAATTACTTATTTACGTTTCCGGAAAGGTATATTGTATTTTTCCGGAAACTTAAATTAAATTTCTGATTTTTTCTTTGTGTTTTCCGGAAATCCTTCTTATATTTCGGAACCTTATTTGAAAATATATTTCCCATAAATGTATTATTTATATTACATTTCCGGAAAGTTATTTAAATTGTATTTTTTCCGGAATTAAATTCTGATTTTATATTAAAACACATTCTAATGTATTTTATTTTTAATTTAATATTTTTTTAGGTAGCTGATACATTTTTAACTGTTGGTAATATATTAGGGATGGAACATGAACAAATTGTTGAAGATTTGCTTCGTGCTGGTTTTCTTATCCAGGCACTTATCTTAAATTTATTTTATTTTTATTTTATTTTTTAAAGCTAGAAACATCCAATACTTGTTCAGAACAACGCGAACGTGAAGCTTTGGCTGATGTTTTTGTTTTTATTAAATTGCCACAGGCAAGAAAAAATTTTAAATTAAATTTTAAATTATTTTGCTTATTATTTTAGGTTCTAAATCTTTTGATTGCAAGGCCAGTTGATTAAAAAAATTTTTTTAAATTATTTTTGCCGAAAAAATCGAAAATAAATAATTTTTCAGAGGAATTAAACGCCAAACAATTTCCAAAGCTTTAGAACGTATTTGCAATTGTGACTCTTTATTAGACCAAGTGGATGCTATAAAATCTGATAATGTTTTTCATTTCTTTTTGGATGGGTTAAAAAAGGCTGATGTAATTAATTCAAAAGAACACGAATTTTTAACCAAAAAACGGTGAATTAAAAATTTAAAAATTATTTTAAAAAATTTTAGAGATTTAAAACGTGCACAAAATGATGAATTACCACCAACTTCTACTAGTGAACACCAAATTAATAGTCGTTCTTTTCTTATTTTAAAAGTGCAGAAAGCGAAAAAAGCAATTGATACGCTTGAACCGAAAAATACAAAAATGCTTTTAATGAGGCTATTATCCTCTGGTATATAAAATCAGAATTTTAAGTGTTTTCCGGAAAATACAGAAATTAAAAATATATTATTACCGGAACAATCAAAATTTATTTACTGTATTTTCTTTCATTCCTGAAACATACATGTATTTCCGGAAAATACATAAATCAGAATTTTATCGTTTTTTCAAATCAGAACTTGTGTTTTTCTTATTAAATAATTATTTCCGGAAAATACAGGAATCAGAATTTAATATTGTGCAAAACACAACTTGTATTTTTCGATATATTTTAAACTAAATTTAAGGTGAAATTCCCCTTGATATGCTTTGTTCAATTTATTGTGCTTGTGGAGAGTTGTCTTTATTTTCTTCAAAATTAGCAGCATTAAATGCTCAGGCTCAACAACAAATAGGAGAGAATGTTAGTGGTGCAACAACTAATGACCAAGATAGATTGTTAATTTTTGATTCAACATTTTTATTAATGGCGAGAATACAACATGTTTTTACTGATATGGTAAATATTTGGGTAAAGCAGGGTGGCCCTTTCCAAAACACCAAAAATGAGGAGCAGCTCCATAAAAATGAGGAAAATATGGGGAAAAATTCTCAAAAATGAGGGATAGTAAAAATCGCATTTTTACGGATCGAAAATTTAAATAAACTTCAAAAAATCGAAAATTTTTAAAGTTTATGAGCGCCGGATGCCCCCACAATTTCTTTTCCCTCATAAATGAGGGAAAAGCAGAAAATGAGGAATAAATGAGGAGAAAGGTCAAAAATGAAGAAAATGAGGAAAATCCTGTATAAATGAAGTAAAAGGCCACCCTGGGGTCCGAGGGGGGATGAGTTGAAATTTTTATTTTTCTTCTGAGAAATTTTTTAGCGGTTGGAAGAACTCGTTGGTGGACGTTTACACTGCGCATTTTATCGTTGGACTCAACGTTATCAAAAATGTATTGAGGAAGGTGAATCAATGTGTTTTGTTTTGTCTTCACAAACAGGCGTTTCTTCAAGTGATGATTTTACGAATGAATCCTCTGTAAAATTTTGTTGGAATTTTTTTCTAAAAATTTTATAAATGTTTTCCATTTTTTCTCAGTTCCGTTCAAATTTTCAACGTAATCAATTCCAATCAATGCGTACACATAAACAACCTTATTGGCTAGCAGAAAACAATGATTTTGGCAATACAATAGAAACTGTCCCTTTAATTGGTGAACTTTTGTTGGAAGAGGTGAGAAATAATTTTATACATTTTTTAAAGAGATGTCTTAATTTTTAAAAAACGGAATTAAATTAATTTCAATATTTTTGGCTAATAATCCTTATAAAAGGGTAGGGGGATCATGCATTCCCGCCATTTCAGTCACTGGGCCACTTTACGGCCATAACTTTTTTAATTACCACTGCCGTGGTGTAGTGGTTAACACACCCGACTTGCACTTTTCGGGAGACTCAGGTTCGATGCCTGGCGGCAGCTGGTGGCCGGTTTAGTGTAGTCCCTGTATAGCACTTACACAGGTGGCACGCCCTGAGTGGGGAGGCAATTGGGTCTAGCTTGCTTGTAAATCCCGAGCCGGCAAAGGTATTGACACATCTACTAACAAGTATATGTAAATCCTTAACACTCCCCCTCCACATATAAGTGCCTAAAAGCCTTTGTGGTTGATTTAATTACACCATAAAAAAAAAAAAAAAATTATTTGCCAATCTGAATGATTCTTATTTCAATCAAAAGCTCTTGATGTGAGGATCATTTTATCTAGCAGGTTTTATCTGATCAGATCATTATTTGTAAAGTTACAACCGGTTAAGTGCGCGCAATCGTGATTTTCAATTTTTAAACGGCTATAAGTGATGATCTGCTCTGATCAACGGTCAAACCCATTTTCTAGCTAATAGATAAACTCAATTGTCCCATTATAACCCCACCGCGATACACCCCCCAATTTCATTCACACCTTTAGGTCATTCCCTTGTTTTGGACTTATAACGGGAATCTAATATTTAAAATAAATATTTCTTCAATTTTTCTTAATAGTTTTCACGTGGTTCTCCAAATTCAACTGAAATAAATAACATTTTCTGGACATTCAGTCAAATGAGTTGTTTATGGCTTTGTCTCGTTCAGTGGCTAGATGCACAACAACCAACTATTGGAAATACACCAAGACAATCAATGGCTAGGGCAATGAGAGAATTTGAAATTAAACTTCAACAACAAAAAACGGCTACTGAAAAAGATAATAAAGATGAAAAGGATAATAAAGAACGGTGAATTTTTAATTTTTTTAAATTCTAAACTTTAAATTTTTAATTTTTTTTGAATTTTTTTTCCTGGATTTTCTTGAATTTTTTAAAAATACCCATGTTCTCTATTAATTTTTTTTTCTTTTTTGATTTTTTCCTTTTCTTCGGTGATAGATCAAGATAACCGTATTATTACGTAACCTGTCTAACTCAAACCGGGCCAAATTCATTTATGATTTTTTAAAATTCACCCTTCAAACGTCCACCTATCCCCACCCCCTAACCGAATTTTTATTAAATTTTTTTACGAAGTGTTCTGGTTGATGTGGTATTTTCTTGATCATATGACCTTAGATTTAAAAAAATAAAAATATACTTATAATAAAATAAAATAAAGGGGTTCTTTTAAAAGGGGTTCTTGAAAGTCTATGTCTACCGAAATACTTGAATACGGTAACTAAGCCAACCCTCTCTTCTTTAACTGGTCTAAATAATTTTTAGCTTTCTTTTTCCTATTTTTATTAAAAATTCTAAAAATTTAATTCTTATATTTTTTTCAAGTCATCAAAGTCTAAGTTATTCAATTTTAATTGCTCGCCGTCTTCTTCGTCAAATAGCAGATCACAGAACTAAAAAAGAACATCCATATACTTGGCTTATTGGATTTGCCCAACGTCCATTACCTGCTTTACCTGTTGGCAGGAAAATGAGTCTTTTGAGGGCTGACCTTGATGAAATTAAAGAAGAAAATCAGAGATTGAAAGAGGCAAATTTTAGAATTTTTTAGAAAATTTTTAAAAAAATCTTTTGAATTTAATTAGGTTTTTCTCTGCGCAAATCAACAGAGTTGGGCAACGCCTGATGCTATTGCACATATTAATCGTTGCAACGAATCCTGTAGTTTAATAAAATTTATTAATTTTTAAAATTTTTAATAATGGAATTCATCTAACAAATAGACTCCGATTATAAGACTCCTTTTATTTGAAGGACTCCGGTTATAATGGCAAGGGTACCTCACGAGAGCGCCCAACAAAATTAACTGTTGCTCTTATCATATCCTCCCGGAGATATTTTAGAGAAGGAGAAAATATTCCAGAAGCCTTATAAGGGTGCCCTTATATCCCATGTGGCCGTTATAACTCTGTGCCCTTATAACCGTAGTGACTATAATTTTTATTTTATTTTGAGGCTAATTAGTTGGCAGAATATTTTATTAAATTTAAATAATTAAAATTTATTAGGTCGAATGGATATTTGGTTACAATGTTGGATGCGTCAAATGATGAACCATCAAAGAATTGTGACCGTTGACGAAGGTGAATTAGCCTCTGAATTATGCCTAGCGGCAACAATAACTTATCCAGTGCCGTGTTTGTGTGAAATGATTAAACAGGTGTTTAAATTGAGAGGAAACTTAATCAGGGTTCCCATAGTAGCAGGAAAACCTGGCGTTTGCCAGGAAAATTAACTTTTTGCCAGGAATTAAAAATACCATTAAATATCCTTATTTAGAGCCAAAATGCAATTTTTCTTTGCCTTTTCTGTTCAAAAATTTCGCCTGCGGCGCTGAAACCGCAAGAAATTCTATCCACGCATTTTTGATCTTGGTGTTTTGGAGATGGGAACTCTGAACTTAATTATTTTTTAAATTAATGAAAAATTTTTTTTTTGAATTTTTTGGTAAAATAAGGGCTTATTTAACATTTTTTAAAACATTTTTCTCTATTAGTTAGTAGAATGTGTTTTATTTGAACGCCCAACATCAACATCCTCCTCAACAAATTTAATTGCCCCTTCAGCCTCTGCCCCAAACATCGTTTCTGTTGTTTCAACAATTAATCCAAACGAACATTCCTTGGAAGAACAAAAACCTTTAACAACAAAAACACAACAAAAACATTCATTATCAGCAATAGAACAACAACAACAAATTTTGTTACAACAACAAATTAAAGTTAATTTTTACGTCTGAAAAAAAAATACAGTTGAAGCTCGTTATAGCCCACCCCTAGGGACCGGCTGAAGGATGGGGGTATAATCGTAATGATATATCCCAGTGGGGCTATAATGAGCATTTTCCCTTTAAGTTTATTATTTTTTCTTAACATTTTTTTTTAACTTTTACTTATATTTGATTACAAAAATTAAAATTTTCTCCTTAAAATTCTCAAAATTTTTTGAGAATTTTGAGAATTTTTGAAATTAAAAAATCACTTAAAATAATTAAAAAAAATTTTTTTTAAGCCTTCATCTCATCCAACACTTTCACATTTAATGCTTAATAGACACCCAGTTGTTGGTCAATTATCTACTAAAGCTACTGTTATTGCTAAAATGCTTGTTCGTGCAATGCAATTGTTGTTATGGGCTGGGGATAGAAGAGTAAATTAAAAATTTTTTTTTTTCAAAAATAATTTTTCTTCTGATTAAAAAAAATCAGAAAACCACAAGAAATCACCTTAAAAATTTTTCTTTTTAAATTTAAAGGTTTTGGAAAAAAGAGAACGTGAACGACGTATTCAACAATTTGGACTTACTACACAACAACCTTTAGAACAATCTTTTAAAAAAAGAAATAAACAAGAAATTAATGAAAATAAGGGTGACTAGAAAATTTTATTAAAAAAGAAAAAATTAAAAAAAAAATTTTGTTTTTAACTATTTTTTAAGAAGAAATGGAATGCACACCCAGCTCATCTACTAGTAGTGAACAACAACAAAATGAAGCAAAAAAAATACAAAAGAAAAAGGTGTGTATTTTTAATTTATTCTGAATTTAATATTATTTTTGTACAAAAATCTGTTTTTTGATTTTTGTATTTTCTACAATAATTTTTGTATTTTTTAAAAGAATTCTGATTTTTCTTCTGCTGCTGAAACTTCTACTACTTCCACTAATGAAACTACAACGCCACGTCTACCTAAAGATGCGTTAAAGGCTCAATTGACTGTTAGCAATGTTTTTGAGGTGTTTTTTAAATTTTTAAAAATTTTTTTAATTTAAAAAAAAATTTTTATTTCATATTTTTAATTAATTTTCTAAATAATTACAATAATTCTGATATTTTGTATTTTTATTATTTATTCTGGTTTTTATTTTATTTAATTCTGTTTTGTCCTTTTGTATTTTTAAAAATATTTCTGATTTTTTTGTATTTTTGTTATTTTAAAATTCTGATTTTTTATTTTTGTATTTCCTTCTGTATTTTTAAAAATAACTCTGTTCTTATTTCTTTCTTTTATTTTTGTATTTATTTTAAACTTATTCTGGTTTATTCTTTTGTATTTTTATTTTTTCCCGGGGTTTAATTATTTTCTCTGGGTTTTTAATTTTTTCTCTTATTATTTTTTATTTAAATTAATTTTTATTTTATTTTTAACAACAAATAATTTTCTATGAATTTTTTCAATTTTTAAAAAACATTTAAATTTTTTTTTTAATTTTTAAATAATTTTTAATTTTTTAAATTTAAAGCGTTTTGAACGAATTGTTCGTGAATGTAATCTCCGCCCACCTGTTACATTTATTATATTTTTTATTCATGAATTGGCAGCGGCACCTCAAACAGAATATTGGCGACGTCTTGTCTCTATAATGCCTGTCAATTTGGTTGGGATTTTTTATTTAAATATTAATTAAAAAGAAATATTTTTTTAAAAAAGTCAAAAAAGTTTTTATTTTTTATATTTAAATTTAAAATTATTTTTTAAGAATAATTCTGATTTCTTTAAGATTAATTTCTGATTTAAATTCTTATTTTTAAGAATTATTCCAATTTGTTTTCTAAATTTTTTAAACTAATTTTGCCCTAAATTTATGAGTTTATTAAACATTCTGATTTTATAATATTTTTTGTTTTTTAAACATTACTTCTGATTTTGCTTATTTTTAAATTAAAATATTATTTAAAAAATTATTTTTTATTTAATTTATCAAAAAAAAAATTTATTTTTTAACAGATTTTTGCATTGGCTCATCTAGATCCTCATGCAATTCCTTTAAATCTTTTTATGCGTTTATATGATCCAGAGGATGAAAAAAATCGAAAACTTTGTATTAAATATGCTTTTATGATTAGAAAACTTTGAAATATTTAAAAATAAATTTTTATTGAATAAAATTATTTTTTTTTTAATTTTTAAAAGAAATTTTGAGCTACGTATTTTTAATTCTGATTTTTAGGAAAATATTGATATTAATTTTGTATTTTTCTTTAATGGGTTTTCCATTTTTATTTTTAATAATTCTGGTTTCTCTTTTGTATTTTTTAAATTCTGATTTTCCTCTTGTATTTTTAACAGTTATGTTTAATTATTCTTTTGTATTATTAAATTCTGGTTTTCCTTTTGTAATATTTCTGATTCTATTCTTTTGTATTTTTAAATTCTGATTCCTCGTTTGCATTTTTATTTCCTCATATCCTTTTGTATTTATTTTAATAATTCTGTGTTTATATTTTTATTTTAATTTAATAACTCAAATTCTGTTTTTTATAATTTTCTACATTTGTAATTTTTAATTGTTATTTTCTGCAAAGTATTCTGTTTTTTAATTAAATATTATTTAATAAATATTTAAATAAAGACAGCAAAGAACAATACAAAAAACTTTAAATATTATTATTAATTTTTAGAAAATTATTTTTAAAATTAAATTAATTTTAATATTCCCCTAGCCATTTAAATTTATTAATAATAATTTAATTTTTCTATTTTTTTTATTTACTCATTTAATTTATTATTATTGGCACAAATTATTAATTTTGTTTGCTTCTTATTTTTAATTTATATTAAAATAATTCCAATTTTACAAATAAAAATTAAAAAATAAATTTATGATGCTTAATAAATTTTTTGAGACTTTTTTTAAAATTTATTAAGCAATTAAAAATAAAAAAGCGACATGGTATTACATTTGCCCATCAACCTTATTTTTAATAAATTTCAAAAAATATTAAAATAATTAATTTAATTAATATTTATTTTTTTAAATTATTTTTAAAGAATTTTTTCTCATTTTTCAATTTTTTGCTAATTTTCTAAAATTTAAAAATTCCAAGAATTTTAATTTTCCATTTAAAAAATTTTTCCAAAATCTTTTAAAAAATAGCAAAAATTAAGTCTCGCCATAAAAATTTCTTTTGAAATAAAAATTTCCATTTTTAGTCTTTTTACTAATTTTAAATAATAATTTTGTCAATTTTTGGTCTAAAAATACCTTAATTTATTTATTTTATTTAAAGAAACATTTTTATTTTAAAATAATGAATAAAAGCTTAATTAATAAATGACAGGTGTAAAATATAAAAAATAATATTTTTTTCATTAATATTTAAATAAATCTTTTTGACAGATGAAAAACCGTCGTTGTCTAATTTTTTATATTCAGAATATAAATTGCCTCTAGACTCTTTTTTGTAATTTTTATTTTAACGTCAGAATTTTATTTTTGATATTTCTGTATTTTTATTAATTCTGATTTATCCTTTTGTATTTTTAATAATTCTGATTTATCCTTTTGTATTTTTAATAATTCTGATTTATCCTTTTGTATTTTTAATAATTCTGATTTATCCTTTTGTATTTTTAATAATTCTGATTTAATGTATTTAACATCAGAATTTATATTTCTGATATTTCTGTATTTTTAAATTAAAAATTCTGATTTATCCTTTTGTATTTTTAATAATTCTGATTTAATGTATTTTAACTAAAAATATGATTTTTCTACTACGTTACATACAAAAACTCTGATTTTTGTATTTTTATTTAATATGTAATTCTGATTTTTGTATTACTTTACATATAAAAATTCTGACTTTTGTATTTTTAAATAATTTGCTTTTGTATTTTTAAAATAATTCTGACTTTTGTATTATTATAAAAAATTATGGCTTAACTATTTTTATGTATATTTGTTCAATTAAATTTATTAAACATTTAAAAATTAAAAATCAATTTTCTTAAATTTTTTTTTCTGAATTTTATTTAATTTTGAACCTTTCCTTTTTTCCTTTATCCATTTATTCTCCTTTTATTTTTTTTCGTTCTGTTATTTAACTAAGAAAAATTAATTAAATATAGAAAAGACAGTCTGTTTACTATTAAAGGCTTTTTTATTGGAACAGAAAAAAATAAATAAAAAATAAATTTGTCTAATTAACAATTACATACAATCATTTTAATATTTTTAATAAAAGGACAATTTTTTTTAAATTTTTTTTTGGAAAAATTCCCAGATGGACAAACACACACACATCCATTTTATTTTTTGTAAAAAAATATTATTTTATTAAATATATTCGTTCCCTAATATTTTTATGAATTTTTGCTTATGTTCTTAAATAATGTAAACGACTTTAAAAATTATTTAATAAAAAAGTTCAAAAATTAATTATGACTTTTGTATTTTTATATAATAACTCTGACTTTTGTATTTCTAATTGAAAATTCTGATTTTTGTATTTTTATAAAATAATTCTGACTTTTGTATTTCTAATTAAAAATTCTGATTTTTGTATTTTTATACAATAATTCTGATTTTTGCACTTTTAATTGAAAATTCTAATTTTTGTATTTTTAAATAAAACTGATTTAAATAATAATTCTGAAAACTGTATTTTTAAATAATATTTTTGTATATTATTAATACAGTTTTTCCTGATACGAAAAAATTTATATATTTTTGTCTGTTTTAAATATTAATTTTGAAACACAAATTAGACAAGAAAAAATTCACAGACTTGTCACAGCTGCTACTAAACATGCACTTTAGCTTAACTTTATCTAATTTAATATTTACCTTTAAAATTTAATTTAAAAAATTTTTTTTACTTCCTTTTTTATTTAAATTTAATGACAAGCAAAAAATAAATGTGTGTAATTGTTAATGTTTTTTATAAAAAATACATTAATGCTTCCCCTATTATTTTATTTAAAAATATTTTTTTATTTATTTTATTAAATTCTCTTGTGGATTTATTTTAATAATAATGAGAAAAATATAATATTTATTTTAGAATTTTTAAAAAATTAATTATTTAAATTTAAAATATTTAAATTTTAAAAATAATGTCTACAGTTAACCCACAACAACAAAACAATGCTAACAAAAATGACAGGTACATTTTTAATAAACAAAAAAAAATTTGTTAACTTGGGAAGAGTAACTCTCCGTTCCCGTATATTCAAAAAAAATTTTCCTTCCTCCCCAAAGGAAAAATTTCCCATTATGACAAAATGTCCATTTCTCAAAATGTCCAATTTATAAAAGGTCCATTTTTTAAAATGCCCATTTCTCAAAATGTCCAAACACTAAATAATCTAAACTCTTTATAGTCAATACCTCACTAATTTTATCATTTTTCTTTAAATAACTATGAGGTATTTAATTATTGATGTATTTAATTATTGTTATTTATTTAGGATTATTAGAGAGTTCATTAAGGCTTCCTCTAATTTTTTCTTCTTCCTTGTTTTAAATTGTTTAAAATTTTTTTTGTTTAAAAAGGAAATAATTAAAGACAAATAATATTTCCTTTTATTTTTAACACTTATTTAAAAATAAAGAAAATTAAGAAAAATTATTTTGAGAGTAGGGGATGTATTGTCACCCAAGCTCTTTTTTTATCCATAACTTTTTTTATTCCCATAATATTCTAAATAAATTTTATATCACTCGAAAGCTCTAACTCTGTTGATTTTTTTATCTGAGAAACTAATCCAGTTCGAACATTTCCTAAAGAGTTATAACCATTTAATTACGAAAAATCACGATAATCACGATTACACTCATTTATTCGCCCCTATCTTTTTGTAGAATGTTAGTATCAAATTCTTTCTTTTAGATAAAAGAATCTATACAGTCAGAGCTTTCGAATGATACTAAAATTGTCTGGATTGGTTAAGAATTAAGAAAGTTATGGAGTAAAACAAACCTTGGCACCGAAACGTCCACTATGTCTAATGTTTAAATTTTCCGCTTAAAAATATTTTAAAAAACAAATTTTAGTTTCTATGATTATTTTTTATTTTATTAAGACATTTATTTAATCATTTCCTTCACATTTACTCATTTAAATTTGCAAGAAACTAATAATTAGCTTCATTACCATTTAATTTTAGTTATTTTATTTTTAAATATTTATTAATATTTTTTTTTCTTTTTTGCAAAAATAAATATTTTTTATTTATTTTTATATTTATAAAAATTTAAAAAATAAATACACGTCTATTTATTATTCATATTAATAACTCCCATGGGGCTTGTTTGTTTTCAAATAAAATTCCAAAAAAAAACATCTGTCCCTATTAGTATTTTAGTGATTCTTTATCCTTTAGATAATTTTAATAAAATTTTCAAATAATTTTAAAATCCCAAATTTCAAAATGTCAAATTTTGAAATTTCAAATTTTCAAAATGTCACATTTTCATAATGTCAATTTCAAAATGTCAAATTTTAATAATTTCGACATTTTTGTTAAAAAAATAAAATAAAAATAGTATACCTAACTTATTTTACTACCCGCTTCCTTCTCATCTTTTTTTTATTTTTTGGCATTTTTTCAATCTTCTCAAATTTCTTTTACTTTCTTTTATTTGTTCTTTTTCACGCTGTAGGCACTTTTTTATTCAATATTTATTTTTTTTATGTTTGTTATTTTTTTTTTATTCTCTCAATAAGCAAGCACTTGTTTTTCTTTTATTATTTATTTTTATTGAAAATTAATGAGCTAAAAAAGAAAAAAGTTTATTTATAAGAATAGGTAGAAGACAAGAGTTAATCTACTAAAAATTAATTTGTTTGATTTTTTAATCATCCAACCTCTTTAAATTTATTTTTAATAAATAGAGAATTAAATTTGCTACAAAATCAGCCGAAAAATTTTAATTTTATATTTTAATTTAAAAAAGTTATGGAAGAAAAAGTAACTTTTTCTCCTTAAAAATGTGCCTATTTTTGAAGGTTTTTTGGACTTAACTTTTTTTTCTGGAAACCTAAAATTTTTAATTTAATTTTATTTTGTAGCTAATTTAATCCTCTATTAAATGATATAAAGAAAAATATAAATTATCTGGATTTCTCATTGATTATATTTAAATATTTGAAGTTAATTCAGGTTACATCTAGAAGCATTAGCTTTTACTTAACCATTTAAAAAAAAAGCATAAGAGAAGCTAGAAACGTGAAATTTTGCAGAGATGTCCACTCTTAAAAATTTCAGAATTTTAAGTTAAATATTTTTCAAGTTATGGCTGAAAATATCAGAATTTTCGAAAATTTGAGCGATTTTTTGTAGTTTTTCGTCCATAACTTCTGAAATATTTAATGAAAAATTCTAAAATTTTAGTATAGTATTAGAGATGTCTATGCAAAATTTCATGGCTCTAGGTGATTTTTTGTATGCTTTATAGGCGCGCGCCCAAACGTCTTCAACCCCTTGTGTTCTCCTTTCTCCTGACTAAAATGCCTGGAAAATTTTAATTTTTAATCAAAAACTTTTAAAGTAATCTCAACAATACAAACAACAATAACACCTCCTCTCCATCTATTTTTTCATCCTGCTGTGGCATTTTTTGCAAAACGGCTAAACAACACTCTGCCACCGTTAGGTCAACCAATGCTTGGTC
Organism: Meloidogyne hapla; assembly: GCA_000172435.1. Lineage (NCBI taxonomy): Eukaryota > Metazoa > Nematoda > Chromadorea > Rhabditida > Meloidogynidae > Meloidogyne > Meloidogyne hapla. The sequence goes on from ABLG01000764.1 coordinate 14,892, forward strand.
AAATACTAAAGGCGGGACAAAAATAGAAGAAAAAGAGGAAAAAGCTATGAATGAAGAGAAAGGTAAGTGAATTATTTATTTGTATATTATTATCGAACTTTCTAACAAATCCTTCCGAGTTATTTAATTTTCTAAGTGGCTAACGTTCTGTTCATGTGTGAGGACGTTTCAGTGCCGGGCTTGTAACTATCGTCTGGGTAGTCCTTTTAGGCTGATTTTGGTGTCATTCGATAGATAATTAAATTCTCTATTAGTTGATAAAGAAATCTAAATTTTATTTAATTGAACAAAAAAGTTATGGTCGAAAAACCTTGAAAAACATTAAAAAATTTAAGTTTTTCTTCCATAATTATTTTTTCTTTTGACCTAAAATTTAATTTTTTATTTCATTTTGTAGCAAATTTTATTCTCTATCGAAGGGTAGTAAAAGCTTAAAAATCGGTTGATTGGTCATAAGTTATGAGGCTTGAACTGAAACGCTAAGTTTTTCTCTACCACCCTCTTCATTTCACACACTATTTCCTCCAATTTTTAAAAATTATTTTTCTTAGAATTATTAAAGCCTTAAAAATTCCAAAAATTAATTTAAAAAAATTTTTAGAAAATGAAAAAATTATTTAATTGCCTTTTAAAAAATTATTTAGCCATGTCCTCCCCCAACAACCCTACAGAAATGGTGATTACAGCAGAACCTCAAAAACAACCAAACGGGGTAAATAATGAAAAAGAAAATGACACAACTGCAACTAATGAAGATGTAGAAAAATAAATTTTTTTTAAAATTAAAAAAAAATTCTTTTTAACGAATTCCACTCTTTTATTACCGTAATTTTCTCTTATTTTTAGGAATTAATATTTCGAAGGGAAGATGACTGGACAGAAGAGGAAATTAGTAAATGGTGTCCAAATGATTATGAAAAAGTAAAAAAATAAATAAAATTTAAAATATTTTTTTTTAGAATTTAGTTAAACTTACGTGGAGTGATGATTTTGATTTTCTCTATGAATTGGGAACTGCAATTTATACAGTAATTATTATTTTTTTAAATTATAATTCTGATTGGGAAGTTTTTTGTCCAGGACGTTTGGGCGCCAGGACGTTTAGGCGCGCGCTTCAAAAATAAACATGTTCCGAAAACCTAAACTCTTGAAATTTTTCACAAATTTTATTAACATCCTTGGCTAACTTCTCCGAAAATTTCAAAATTTTTTATTCATTAGTTCAAAAGTTATAGTCGATAAATCTCGAAAATTTGGGTATTTTTGTCATTTTTGACCATAATTTCTGAAATACATGACTAAAAATTCTGAAAATTTTAGAGAACGTAGATAATCATAAGAGGGTTAATTTTACAAAATTTTATAATTCTAGCTTATCAATTCACATTTTTATAAGCTCGCGCCCTGACGATACTCCGCGCCCTTAACGGCCTGTCCCTTATGAATTCTAATTTAAAAAAAAAATCTGACTTTATAAAAATTAATTCTGATTTATTTTCCAGTACATTTTTGATCACAACCCACAAGCCAAACTTCTCTTTATCAAAATTCACCGTCATGGAGATGATTGGAGGCAAAGTGCTGATTTTCGTACACAAGCACTTAAATTTGTTCAAGTAATTAAATTTCTGATTTAAAAAAATTCTGATTTTTTAAAATTTAAGACAATTTCTTATACAGCAAAAAACATTTATCATATGGAGGATTGTTTACAAACGAGACTTTTTGAAATTGGGGAAAATCATGTAAAATATGCTAGTAGAGGGTTTAAACCTGAATATTGGGATATATTTCTTGTAAGGAATTTTTATTTGATTTTTAAATTAAATTCTGATTTAATTCTGATTTAAAAAAATTAATTCTGATTTTATTCTGATTTAAAAAAATTAATTCTGGTTTAATTCTGATTTTAAAAAATTAATTCTGGTTTAATTCTGATTTTTAAAAATTAATGCTGATTTAAATTCTGATTTTTTAAAAATAAAATTCTGATTTATTTAAAGGACGCAATGGAGTGCGCTTTGACCAACCATATTGCCTCCACCCCTACACTTAATGCACAGGAACGGGCAGACGCTACTAGAGGTATCTAGTTTGAAGAAAATTAAAAAAAATATTTTTTCCGAAGTTTGGCGTCAATTAGCTCATTATATTATTGTACATATGAAACATGGTTATTTAGCCAAAGAAATACAAAATAACAAAGAAGGGTTAAAAACACCATCAGAAACTTCTTCAATTAAGCATAGTCAAAATGATGCTATTTTGTAAAAAAAATTTTTACGATTTTTCTTAACAATTTTCCTTTTTATCTTTACATTTTTAAATATTTCTGATTGTGAATAAAGCTTTTAAAATATGTAAATTAATTTTTTTGGGTTTTTTCGATGAGATAATCGAGTCAAAAATCGATATTAATTTGAGGTAGGTTGAGGTCAGAGGGTACAGAACTAAGTACCGCGAGGTCAAGGGACCGCCAGCTTGTGCCTTTTTTCAAATTTGTCGAATCCAGGACGCCTTGTTGTGGTGCAACTCACGAGACCATACCAAGGCGTCCCGGTGTCATACAATGAATATTTAATTTATCAAATTAACCCTTTTCCAAACAACTTTATCTTTCATCTTTAAAACTCAACAAAATAAGAATGAAAATGGGAATTGAAATGAATTGGAAAGAGGCAGGAATATTTATAGTAGAGACCGGCACGGGATCCCGTCTTGAAATCCCGGGTTTTTATCGACAAACGGGATTTCGGGATTTAGGGATTAATCCCGCGGGATCCCATCCCGTTCGAAGTTTTGAATCCAATCCCGTTACGGGATCCCGGAAATCGACTCTAATTTATAGGGTCACATACAGAATAAATATATGAAGGGGAACATACAAATAACATAATAAATGGGGGATACGGAATCTCAAAATATCAAAAGGGTCAATTGCATAAAGTCCAATTCATCTAGGACTACACCGGATTCGACAAATTTGAAAAAAGTACCGGTACTTTGGTGCTCCAAGTCAGAGATGTCCCAAATTTTGCGCCATTTTTAGATTTAGTTCAGAGTAAACTTTTAATTTTCATGTTTACTCAGAGGTGTAAAAATAGACCCAGTAAAAAACATAATAACAAATTAATGTCAATACCCTATGTTGAAATAATGAATAAAGTTATCTATCCCAATCACGCATAATAACATCCCTTCTAAATCTCTAATCTTCAGTAGTTTCTAATTTTCACATAAGCTTGCAGGAATTACCAGATTTACCAGGTTTACATGAATCAAAATTTACTATAGGAGAATATTTAATAGGGGCCTTTTTCAGAGGTTTGCGGTCCTTCACAGGACTGCGGCCTCTACCTATGTTGTCTTGATGTTCAGATTGTATTTCAGACGTTATATGACTGCTACCAGCTCCTTTTTTGTGTTTTTTCTTTGAACCTTCACCTCGATTTTCCGAATTAAAATCTTCATCCTGAAAATTTTCGTTTTATTTCGTCAAAGGATAGTACAAAACACTATTTTTTATTTATAAATGTTCCATATACCTGAACAACTAAATTTTTATTTCCAAAAGTGAATTGATCGCCTTGTCCTTGTTGAGAAGAACTGCCTTCTTCTTGGATCTCCTGATTAAAGATTATTAAAAATTTTTAAAGATTTATAATTCTATAAAAATTATTCAAATTTTCTACTATTTGAAAGTCGTCCGCCTCCCATTTTCAAAAAAAAAGTCCCAATTAACTTGTGAGGGTTATACATACAGAGCAGGTTTATATCCCTTTGATGTCGATCGAATATTTCAACAAGACGTAATAGTTCTTTAAAACTAATTTAAATAAATTTAAGACAAAATAATCACCGAGTGGACTATATCTCTGTGTCAGTGCTCAAATCCCAAAAATTTTAATACCATCGTGTAGAGGACGGTAGATTTTTTGATCGAATAATTCTGTTAGATGAGTCTGATATTTCAAAGTTTAAAGGCTTATAACTTTTTACTTTACATATCAGGGCCAATAAAGTCAAAAAGTGGCAATAGGAAAGCGACCATCTTCTATATGATGGTATTAAAATTTTTGTGATTTGAGCACCGACACTTAGCACTCCACTTGGTGATTATTTTGTCTTAAATTTATTTGGTTTCAAAGAACTGTTACGTCTTGTTGAAATAGTCGATAGACATCAAAGGTGTATAAATCTGCTTCTTCGTCCTAACTTAAAAAATTTAGAATTTTTAATTTTAATAAATTTTACATCAAGATCAGGTTGAGTAATGTATCCGCTTTCTCCACCCTAATTTATAAAACAAGCATAAAATATTTATAAAATATTATTAATATTTATAATTTGTAAAGAATTTTATATTCGAACCTTTATCATATAATCAAGACTGAGACTACTTGCCTAAATTTTAAAAATAAAACAAGGCCAAGTACCGCGGGGCCAACATACCGCCTGCCTTTAATTTTGTTCAAAATTATCGAATCTCGGTTGTCTTGGTATGGCTCGAGTCAGCTGTCGTGTTGCATTGAATTATACCAAGGCATATATTCGAAAGTTTGAATAAAGTTAAAGGCCGGCGGTACTTTGGCCTCTCACGTTGGGGCTGTACCCATAAAGTTCATAAAACTCAATTTTCATAAATATATTCTAATTTAAAAATTTACAAAAATAGACTTACATCACTAATTCTTGAAGAATCATTTTGATCAGAATGCTCCATTGTCAATGAAAAATCAAAAAGAAAAATCAAGTTGATTGAAAAAATTAAATAATTTGGAAGCATTTTTCAGGAGTATTGAATTTTAGTAATTTAACGTAATTTACTAGATGAAAATTTAAAAAATAAAAATTGAATAATTCCTTTACCCAAAAAATTACAAATGGTCACGGGAAAATAATGGTAAATTATAAAATTAATTCTCGGGATTTCATAGCTTTTGTACATGCGCTAACTTATTCATTCAAATTTGGGATTTGTTTGAAAAAATTTTCTTCGTTTATTTTAAGTTTAAAACAGTGTTGCAGCTCGGTAAAAAAGTCGGGTCGGGTTTCGGATAGAGTTTTCGAATTTTTCTATTTTCGGGTTTCAGATCGCAAAACAATCCGGGTTTCGGGTACCCGCTACATCACTGGTTTAGAGGTAAAAATTTGAATGAAAACAATATGTTTATAACCATCATTAAAATCTTCAAATAGTTAATAGGTCAAAAAGGTGAAAAAAGGTCAAAAAATAGCTTTAGGTCAAAAAATAGCAAAAAATTATAAATGGTCAAGGGAAAATATGGTTAAGGGTTTTAATTCTCGGGATTTCATAGCATGAAAATTAATTTTTAAGCTCTCATCTGACACGTTTCAGTGTTTTTCTTAAATCCGAATTTTTGACAAGTTACTGAAATAGTTTCTGAAATATCATAAAACCCCATATTACTTGCTTTTTTAAATTAATTTTGAAGAAAGGAGAAAGAAAGGAAAGGAGAAAGAAAGGAAAGGAGAAAGAAAGGCGTGTCCTAACAAAAGGCATAATAACAAAAGATATAATCGGACAAAATATATCAAAAGGTATAATCAGCCAAAATTCAACAAAAGATATAATCGGCCAAAATTTATTAAAAGGCCGAACAACAAAAGGCATAATTATCAAAAGATATAATCGGCCAAAATATAACAAAAGGTCGAATGGAACCAAATTACTTAAGGAAAAAGATTTCTACCATGCAGAACACATCCAGAACGATGTCGTCAATCCACTACAGTGTCGACCATGTTCAATTGGAAAAAGTGGAAATGGAATTGGAAAAAGTATGGAAAGTTTTGGAAAAAGTTTTGAATTGGAAAAAGTAAAAAAATTAAAGAGATATTCCCTCGAATTTTAAAAATATCCCTCGAAATTTATAAAAAAACAAACGTAGATATATTTTGTGGTACGGCAACATAAACGCCGTTCAACAGAAACAAAAAACCCACTAGACTCAACTGACAGTGAAAAATAATATAATTTTCTTTTCGACCTTTTGTTACATTTTGGCCGATTATGCCTTTTAAGAATTATGCCTTTTGTAGTGGCGCCAAGAAAAGAAAGGAAATGGTAGGAGATAAAAGGAAAGTACCCACTAAAATGATTTAAAAAAATTTTTTATTTTAATTAATTTCTTTTTGAATATAAATTTTTAAGCGCCGAATTATTAAAATTATTTTTTAAAATTTTTTATAAAAAATTGTATAGAGGTAAATAAAAAATATTAATTTTTAAAATGAATAAAAATAAGGAAAATTATTGGCTATAAATAAACGCCCAAAAAATTTCAAAAATAAATACGCCCATCCGGTGGACATTGTTGACATAAAATACTTATTTGCAAAAATTGTAGCCAAAAAAAATTTTTTTGTTTAAAGAATCATGCCCTTTTACACATTATTCGGCACTTTTAAAGAGTAATTTTGTCTAAATAGTAGCAAAAAATTTTTTAAAAAAATTTTTATAAAATTTTTAAAAATAAAAAAAATTTTTTTTACGAAATCATGCCCCCATAATTATTGCCTTGCCCAATCAATTTTTTCAATGCCTCTCATTTTTATTTTAAAAGTGTGTTTTAAACTCAACAAAATTTTATCGTTTCTGTCAATAAATTCGTTTTGCGTATTTTAAATTTTTTTAATAATTTTAAAAAATGTTTCTTTGACTAAATTTTATTGCTGCAAAAAAATCTAATTTTTATTGTTTAAATTAATGAGGATTCATAATAGTCAGAGCATCCTTTTTCCCTCTCCAACTTTTCTCTTTCAAATGATTGTCATATTGACAATACAGTTGACTCTCGTTATAGTACCACGTTATAGTAGATCGTTATAGTAGATATATTCCCACAACGGTTACACTCCCACCTTTTGGCCGGTCCCGGCTGAAGTGTGGGGAGCTCCCCCATAAAAAAACAACTTTATAGTCCCACCGGTTATTGTATATATCACTACCCCAAACCCAGTCCCAAACGAGAAAATCAACGGATATAGTCCCACTTTTTTCAAAATTTAGGGGAATTTTGCGTTATTTTTAAATTTGGCGTTTTTTTTTGGCGTTTTTTTGGCGTTTTTTTTATTTGGCGTTTTTTGGCGTTTTTTTTATTTGGCGTTTTTTTAAAATTGGCGTTTATTTTTAAATTTGGCGTTAAATTTGGCGTTTGAACATCTTTTCCCCCATAGGAAACCTAAATGAATGTTTTAAATGAATTATTTACCTCGAAATATGAAAAAAAACCATTAAAAAAATTTTTAAATTTTTTAGTGGAAACAACGATGTAGTCCCACAACGGCTATAGTCCCACCCATCGGCCGGTCCCATGGGGTGGGACTATAACGAGAGTCAACTGTATTTGCCTTACTTCCAATAATTCTTTCACATCATTCCTTTTAATTGACAGGAAAAGGGATCTCTTACATTTGATTGACAGAAAGGAAGGGATTAATTTTGAGACTCAAATGGGGGAGGGGTGCTATAACATAAAAGTACCTATAAATTTAAATAAAATACCCAAAGTTTTGAATCTATCCGATCAAGAATTTTCCTAAATTTTCTCGCATTCTTTCTATTTTGACTACGTGCAGTTTTGAAATCCTTTCTTTTAGTTTCATAATATTTAATTAAATTCTTCTGGGTTTGAAGATTTGGATGAAATTTTCGATTTCCATGTTCAGTACAATTATTTTTCGATTTTATTTCAACCAATTTATTTTTATATTTATTATAACATTTATCCCTTGCTATCTTTATACTATCTTTTTCCAATGGATTATATGAAGTAATTAAACTCCATAATATCAAATTAATAAATAATAAAAGATAAATAGGTAAAATATACATTTTTATCCAATTCTTATCTAAATAATGTATTATTATACCTATTTATTATACCTATTTATTTAAAAATTGAAAATATAAAATTTATGAAAAAATTATGAATAAAAGTGAATGTAAAATGATAATAAATAAAAGGGCATATTATGAAATTATAGACGATTTTTATTAAATATATTACATTTTATATATTACGTAATATTTATATTTTAAAATTTAATAATATTTTCATTCCTTATTGTTATACACTTATTTGCAATATTTTAATTACACTTTGCAATATTTTATTTAATTAATATTTTAATTATATGATTTTATAAATAACTAATAAAATTCAACTTATAATGAATTATTGTTCTCCGATATTGACTCTGAGACATATAATTTTTCCTGGAATTATCTCTAACAAGAAAGATAAATTTTGCATTTTTGTTGAAACTAAATTGAAGGAGCTTATTTTTCAGTTTAACACAATTAGGTGTGTCACATAATAAATTGCGAATTATTATTTCACATAATATGTAAATTTTTCACATAATAAATTGTCTACTAAATTGTGGCATAATTTTGTCATATCTTTCATAAGAGCATTTCTCATTATTTTCATAATCATTTTATGCATAATCGTAGCAGGGCAAAACACGCAATGACCAAAATACTGCACTTTAGAGTAAGAGTCATGAAAATTTATGGTAAATAACTTCCAACAAAAAACCAATTTGAGAACAAATTGGTTTGATCATAATTCTTTTTACTACAGTATTGTTCAATTAAAGACTGAAAGTAATTCTTGAAATACCCTCCGGCCTAAAGAATTCAAGCTTAAGTTTTTGCGGAAAGCTTAGGCTTTCGCGGAATGAAATTCTTTGTGATGCATGTTATCAATACTATAGAACTAAGGTAGGTATAATCAGAGAATATTCAATTTCCTATAAATATTCAATTTCATAAGGTCATTTCCAATGTTAAATTATTAGGCTTAGATATAGATTAGTAATGTTAAATTACTAACTATATTTTTAAAATAATCAAATTATTTAGAAGCCAAGTCCCTTAAAAATGATAAAAGAAAAAGAGTATCGGAAAATACATCAACAATTCTAAAATAAGGGATATTAAAAAACACCTAAAAACTATATAAATTTAAAATAATATTTAAATATAATTATTTCGGTTTACTTTTAAATATTTATATTAATACTTTCTATAGATTTAATAAAAACTTTGTTTCGTACTCTTCTATTATTTCCAATTCTATGCTTTCTTTAATATTTTTAGAATATGTTTTTAATTTTTTTATATGATAAATATTTTTAAATATTTATTAAAGTGTTTTTTTAGCCAGAGAAAATAACTATTTATGAATATTTATGTAATGGTTGGTTTTTGAAAATTTGTCAAAATATTCTCTGTTCTTTTGCGTTTATTTTTACTCTAGCTAAATGTTTTTGAGTAGTTAACTTATATTTAAAACTTGAATATTATTTCATGATAAATTTTTATCAACTAATTATTATGTTAATTTGTTCTAATGATCCTTTGAAACTTGCTTCTTAATTTATAGACCAAACATTTGGAGCTTTGATGCACTATGTTTAAATTAATAATATTTTTTATTAAATCTTTTTGATTAATTTACCATTTTTTGAATTATAATTATTATCATTAAATATTTCAACTTCAACCAATTAACTGAAACATTAAAAAAATTAATTATTATAACTAAATACTTATTATAATATTGACTATTATGAATATTATTAATTTAATACTATTTTTATTGTAAATATTTGATGGATAAATATCGACAGTTTATAAAATAATCACAGATATAGACGTTAGATATTTCTTTAA
>ABLG01000763.1:0-39701 GCA_000172435.1 Meloidogyne hapla
GGGGGGGGGGGGGGGGAAGGGTTGTAAAAAGAAGATAAGACTTACTAATATTCATAGCAATGCTAAATGCAAATAAATTTTCCCCATATAATGTATCATTAGAATGTTTCATTAGACAAATATCAGCTGTGTTTTGAGAAAGTTTTTCCATTGTTTTGTTATATCTCTGAATAAAAAATTATATTTTTAGATTTATAACAAAAACCGGCACTTGAGGAATCTACCCATAAAGACCTGCTTCGAGTATCTATAACATTAAAAGAGCTCTTCGAGTTGAATCGAATGAAATAAAATTTAACGGAAGATCAGTACTCAATGCTTCATCATTTAGATGAAGCACAGTGCCACTAGATTCTACTACCATTCGATCAGCTCGAAGAGATCAACCCGAAGCTGAGAAAGACTTGGAATTTAGAAAATCCTGCGTAAGATGTGGGGGAGCTAAAAGGCACAATTGCCAAAAGAACTAACAAATTTATAAAATATCCCTCCAGACAAATTATTTTTTGAAGCATCCGCAACTTGACCAGCAGCCAATTGTGATCTGAGGTTATTATGGGCATGTAAAACAGCCAAACGAGCTTCATCAGTCATACAATTGTCATCCTCAGTTAAAACACTTTGTAAATTAATTACTAAATTTAATTTAAAAAAATTTTTTTTCCTTCATTTATTAATTTTACCTGCCACGAAGAATAAAAATATTAAAGAGTAAAGCATTTATTAATTTTTATAGAAACTTTTGGTTATGATTGAATAAAATGAATTAACTCAAAAAATATTTTATATGAGTTGGCATTATAATTTAGCTGATATAACAAAAGGCAAGTATCCAAAATATTTTATGACGTGTTTAATTTAAAAAAATATCTTCATTATATATGTCTCCCTCTCTAAAAAATTTAAAAAAATTAAAAAAAAAATTTTTTTTTGAATTTGCATAGGTTCATTTATTAAATGATCTTTTTTTATTTTGGTTTAAGTAATTAGGAAATCATATGTAAATGAGTAAGTTAATGCTCTATCCAAGACATTGTGGTCGTAAAAATCGAGGGACAACAAAGATCTTATCTAAACAAATAATTACCCTGGGTAATTATTTTTTCAACATTTAGCTGGAGGGGGTATTTATTTGAGGTAGGGGGTAATTATTTGAGTAAATACGGTAGCTGATGATATCTAAAAGAAGATTAGATGTGAAAATCATAATTAAGTTATGTTCTTAAGAGAGTTGATTTCCAGGGTAAAAACTTTGGTAGAAAATATATAAAAATTTATTTTAATTATTTAATCAACTGTATATAATAACTTATATCCTCTCTCTCTTTTATTGAATATTTTAAGTTTATTTTAATTTTTAATCTTTAATAATATTTAAAAAAAATAAAAACTTGCTTTAGTCATTATAGAAAATTTTAATCATAGACAGTAAGGAAGTAAAATTATATTTAATTTTAAATTGTTTTTTCTGAAAATTGTCGACGATTTTTGATTATTAAATAGAAAAATTAAATCGTCTATCAATTAAAAATTAAACTTTCAGAATTAGTCAGAAGAGTGACATATCAGGGTTGATGTTGGATTTGAGGAGCCGATTTAAAATTTCTCAGACGGATCTCGAGTAAATCATTTTTAGATAGACGAACTTTACACTATTAAGATACAGTATCTGTGGAAATTCTTTGATTTTATTTCAATTTTAGCTTTTTAAGGTTTTTAGACTTTGAAACATTTTTAAAAAATCTTCAGTGATATTCTTCAGAGATTCAGAGATCTCTGATCAGACAGAGATCAGAGATTTTCAAATCGGAAGTGCTCTGGATGAGCGATTTTTTTATTATTATTTTTGTTTTATTAGATGTAAACTTTCCCTTACTTATTAAATTGCCCACATATTCGTCTCCAAGGTAAAAAGAAAATAATGTAAACAGAAAAAGAAATAAAGAAAAATGTTGGGTTCCATTAAAGTTTTATTATTATTTTTTAGATTTTCCCCTAAAATTTTAAAAATTAAAAAAAAATAATAATAAAATGGAAACAACAAAAACTCTCATTTTTATGGATCTAGAATCAACTGGTCTTTTTGACGATAGCTATTCTGATCCTTTAATTAATCCAGGTCCTCCAAAGGATTTAACACGTCGATTAGAGAATATTATACGTTCAGGTTTAATTTTAAATTTTAAAATCATTGGGCATTTAGTGTATATTTTCTAAAAACCCCAAAAAGTCGAGACCAAGGCTACATCCCTAGACCAATAAATCTTGAGTCAAGACCAAGAAACTTTGACAGCTATATCAATTTTTATCCCGAGGAATTTGATTTTTTAATGCAAATGTCTGACTGAGTCATTTAAGATTAAGCCAAACAACCAAGCTCAGATTTATTTTAAAATTTTGAAAAAATTCCTTTTATGGCCTAGATACTTGTTTAAACCAGAGATTAAAAGAAAAACAGAAAAATAAGTAAAAATCTAGAAAAAAACCACGAATCAGGTCCTGGACCACCAAGTCCGATAAGGCATACATTTAATTAATAATTTTTAATTCCAACTAAATTTTAAATTAAATATTTTCTTTAAAGATGGTCGTCAAAAGCCTCATATAACAGAAATTTCATTTGTTTCAATCCCCACAACACTTTTTAAAGAAGCTTCAAAACAATTAAATAAAGAATTAAATATCCGGAAAAACCAGCTTGTTGATTTTTATATGCCTGTAGTTACTAATATACAAACTAGACAAATTAATCCAAAATTAAACTCGTCTGGATGGGCAAAATATGAAATGCTTAGAATAAAAAGACCAGATGGTTATTTTAATTTTTAAAATTTTTTAAATTTATTATTAAATAAAATTCCTTTAATTTTAGTAAATTAAGCCCAAAAAAATTTAAAAAAAATTTATTTTAGCAATAAAAAGAGTAATTTATTAGCAAGCCTTATAGTTATAGAATGTTTTTATCAGAAATAATTAAAAATCAGTGAGCTTGATTTTAATTTAAAAAAAAAGAAAAAAAACCAAATTTTGATAAACCTAAGCTCTAGATCCAGAAAATTTTTTAGGTGAAATCTAGGTTACTCAGATTCTGGATCTAACTTGACATTGATTTTTCCTGGATCATGATCCAAATCAAGTCATTTTTCAGACATTCCATATTAGGGATGCTTATGACTTAAAGCTTTGGTAATTATCGGCTTTGGTCCAGCAAAAAATTTTATTTTGGTTTTCCTAGGGGAAGATCCCTGACCCAGATGATCTGATTAACTTTCAAAAATTCTAAATCTGAGAAATAAAAAATTTGTTTAATTAAATAATACCATTAATTAATTAAATTTTAAAGTTTTTCAACTTCGAAGAGAAGATTTAGAAGTAAAAAATACTTTTGCACAGGAATGGCCTGGATTTGTAAATCTTATCAAATAAAATTTTTTTTAAAATTCTTAAAAATTTAAAGCATCAAATGCTTAGTGTAGCACCAAAACCAGCTTGTTTAATTGCTCACAATGGAATTTGTTTTGATTTTAGACTTCTTATGCATGAGCTTATACAGTCAAATTTATTAGAAAAATGGCCTATTCCAGAAGGGGTTTCTTCAAATTTTTTTAAAATTAAAATTAAAAATGAGGGTTTATTTTTATAAGATAAAAAGTAAAAAAATTAGTTTGGAAAATGGAAAATTGGAGAATTAAAAAAATTTTTTTGAAACTTTTGGCATTTTTAACTTACCGTATTTTCTCTATTAATTACCCTCCCTCAATTAATTACCCCCTCCATAATAATTACCCCCTCCAGCGATAGGTTGAAAAAATAATTACCCAGGGTAATTATGTGAGGAAATACGTTATATTATAGAAAATCCCCCCAAAACCCTTTTAATATATTAATGGATTTATTTCCAAATTATGGAAGAGAGCAAAGCAGTTTAGTTTCATTTAGGGTTATCATAAGTACCTGAAGGATAGGGGTCTTTCTTCAAAAAATTTTAAAATTCCTCTTCTCTTACGGGATAATTTTTTAATTTAATGAAGGTTTATTTCCTCGATACATTATCTTCCTTGTTTGATATCGAAAGTGCTTTTGATAATGAAGTTGAAATTACTACAAGAAATATTAATTGGAAATATAGTTAATTAAATTAAAAAAAAATTTTTTTTAAATTTCTTTTAAAGTTATTTCACAAAATGGAGGGGAAGAAGAAGATGAGGAAGAAGAAAAAGAAGAAATTAATAAAACAACTGGAATAATTATTGATACTTTAGAAAATTTAATTAGAGCCCCTCCAACAGAAGAACAGCTTCAGAGAACCCCAGATAAAAAACAGAAGGGAAATGAAGAAATAAAAAGAAAGGGGTAAAGATTTTTATTTTTTGAAAATTAATTAATTTTTTAATAATGATTAATCTTGAAATAACTGTTAATCATACACAATTATAATATTCTTGCTATAAGTTTTACCCCTAAACATTTTTTGGAATTTATAGTTGTATAATTCTTGTGATTTCCTACGATTTCGTTGAGAACGTAAAAATGAAATAATACGGAATTTCCAAAATTGGAAGTACTGCTTGCTGATGTAGGAAAGGGTCACAGAGAAAATTCTCGGGTAGCAGCACCACGGGGGGATTTCAAAAAAGTCTCATAATTTAAAAAATTATTTTAGTGCAAAAAGATGCCTATTTGGAAACACTAGTAGTAGTAGTCAACCTCCAACTCCCGTCACGTTTATGCGAACTGAAAGTTGGAGTCCAGCAAAGCGAAGGAGAATAAATTCACAATATTTTGGGTAATTTAATTAATAATTTTTAATTAATTAATTTAAATTTTAGAAGAAATAGAGAAGGAAATTGGGATTTTAATTCACACCAAGCTAAACGTGAAACTTTTGGGAGAGGAAAGAAAACACTTTCGGCATTGCAAGAAAGGGTTTAAAAATTTCAAAAAAAAAATTTTTTTTTTAAATTTTTCTAGTTTTTTGTCAAAGGCTTATTTTCTTCGCATAGAGCACAAGGAGATTCTGAGGCTTTATTACAATGTTGTTTAGCTTATGGAGACGATTTTATCTCTTATATGGACAAACATAGAGCTGTATTTCCAATTGAACGTTTTCAAGAAAATCCGAATTTTGAATAATTTGTTGAATAATTTTTTAAAAATTTTTAAAATTAGCATTTTAATATTTAGATAATTTTAATTCTCTTGTCTTTAATTATTAGGGATGCTGTAATTAATTGATCGAGATTCCTGGCTGACCTCGAACCCCACCCGACAAAAATCGACAACCCCGACATACCCGTCGAGGTGAACCCTACTCCTTGAATATATTCGAAAAAAACATAAAGATAGAGATCAGCTGTTTTTTAAAAAAATTTTGTCATCTTAAATTAAAAAACTTTATTTTCCAAAGGTGATGACTGACATATTCCATCAGGTTGTACACAACAATTAAAGTTTATTGAGCCTTTAAATAAAATACCAGAAAGAGTTGCTGAAACCATTGAAGTCATTTTATTTAGTCAAAAGGATATGTTTATTAGAAGGATTTAGGGAAATAAACTTGCAGACAAAACTTGCGGAAATGTAAACTATAAATTAAAAAAAACAAACTTAAAGATTTGAAGAAAGTCCATGGCCAAAGTTGCATCTGATATTTATTGTTCAACAATCTGCGTGCTGGACTGCACAAGGCAGCAGCATCAACAATTGCGTGCTGGACTGCACAAGGCAGCAGCATCAACAACTGCGTGCTGGACTGCACAAGGCAGCAGCATCAACAATTGCGTGCTGGACTGCACAAGGCAGCAGCATCAACAACTGCGTGCTGGACTGCACAAGGCAGCAGCATCAACAATTGCGTGCTGGACTGCACAAGGCAGCAGCATCAACAACTGCGTGCTGGACTGCACAAGGCAGCAGCATCAACAATTGCGTGCTGGACTGCACTAGGGCAGCAGCATCAACAATTGCGTGCTGGACTGCACAAGGCAGCAGCATCAACAATTGCGTGCTGGACTGCACAAGGCAGCAGCATCAACAACTGCGTGCTGGACTGCACAAGGCAGCAGCATCAACAATTGCGTGCTGGACTGCACTAGGCAGCAGCATCAACAATTGCGTGCTGGACTGCACAAGGCAGCAGCATCAACAATTGCGTGCTGGACTGCACAAGGCAGCAGCATCAACAATTGCGTGCTGGACTGCACTAGGCAGCAGCATCAACAACTGCGTGCTGGACTGCACAAGGCAGCAGCATCAACAATTGCGTGCTGGACTGCACAAGGCAGCAGCATCAACAACTGCGTGCTGGACTGCACAAGGCAGCAGCATCAACAATTGCGTGCTGGACTGCACAAGGCAGCAGCATCAACAACTGCGTGCTGGACTGCACAAGGCAGCAGCATCAACAATTGCGTGCTGGACTGCACAAGGCAGCAGCATCAACAACTGCGTGCTGGACTGCACAAGGCAGCAGCATCAACAATTGCGTGCTGGACTGCACTAGGCAGCAGCATCAACAATTGCGTGCTGGACTGCACAAGGCAGCAGCATCAACAATTGCGTGCTGGACTGCACAAGGCAGCAGCATCAACAATTGCGTGCTGGACTGCACAAGGCAGCAGCATCAACAACTGCGTGCTGGACTGCACAAGGCAGCAGCATCAACAATTGCGTGCTGGACTGCACAAGGCAGCAGCATCAACAACTGCGTGCTGGACTGCACAAGGCAGCAGCATCAACAATTGCGTGCTGGACTGCACAAGGCAGCAGCATCAACAACTGCGTGCTGGACTGCACAAGGCAGCAGCATCAACAACTGCGTGCTGGACTGCACAAGGCAGCAGCATCAACAATTGCGTGCTGGACTGCACTAGGCAGCAGCATCAACAATTGCGTGCTGGACTGCACAAGGCAGCAGCATCAACAATTGCGTGCTGGACTGCACAAGGCAGCAGCATCAACAATTGCGTGCTGGACTGCACTAGGCAGCAGCATCAACAACTGCGTGCTGGACTGCACAAGGCAGCAGCATCAACAATTGCGTGCTGGACTGCACAAGGCAGCAGCATCAACAATTGCGTGCTGGACTGCACAAGGCAGCAGCATCAACAATTGCGTGCTGGACTGCACAAGGCAGCAGCATCAACAACTGCGTGCTGGACTGCACAAGGCAGCAGCATCAACAATTGCGTGCTGGACTGCACTAGGCAGCAGCATCAACAACTGCGTGCTGGACTGCACAAGGCAGCAGCATCAACAATTGCGTGCTGGACTGCACAAGGCAGCAGCATCAACAATTGCGTGCTGGACTGCACAAGGCAGCAGCATCAACAATTGCACCACCAAGACAACCAAGACCACCATCATAGCACTTCGAGTTCTAAAAAATGAACTTCTGTTAAAGCTTAAAATTTCTAAAATAAACCTTTTGAATCAAACAAATTTTTTAAAGTCCAATGCCATCATCTTTTGAACACTTCATCCTTTGAACACTGAAAAATAATTGAATTAGTAGAGGAATTGAACTCAAGAATCCGCAAGTTCTGTCCGCAAATGTCTCTCCAACCCAATCACGTCGCCATTCTTGAAACAAAAAAAGAAAAAAATTAGAAAAGCAAAACAAAAGATAATAAACTTTGAAAATTAAACAAACTTTAAAAGATAAAGGTATTAAAATAAAATTTTTTCGATTAAAAAAATTGAAAAATACAACTTGAAAAATAATAGAGGGATATAAAAACAAATTACAACTTGTAATCAAAACATGATTTTCCCACCCAAGAAAATTAACTTACATAAAATACTCAAATGTCACACTCAAAAAATCAATAAATAGAAAAACATTTTTCTAATCATTTCTCCTTCCTTCTTTTCATTTTTGTTCCATACTAACATCCACTTCTTTTGTAGAAGTTATAATTTTTATATCTTCAATACTGTTTTTGTTGAACCATTTCATCACAACCTCCACCAGCACTTCCTCCAGAACTTTCTCCACCAATACCACAACTATTGTTGAATCCTCCCATCGATTTTGGAAAGAAGACTTCTTTTAGAATGAATTGTTGTGTGTTGAAAAAAATGTTGAAGCAGAGACCAACTGTTCGGGCATTCTTGATTGCAGGTTGAACACAACAAAGCGTCTGGCTCGCCATCTTGAAAAAAAATTTAAATTAGAAAAAAAATAAATTAAAGTCCAAACCTGGGTTAAGAATCTTGCATGGATGTTTGCGATATTCAACAAACTCAGCCAAGTCTTTGGTAACCATACAGCAGACTCCGCAAATTAAAGTGTCGTCACAGCCAACTGAAAGAAAAATTTTTTTTCAACTTTAAAAAAAACCGGAGGATGTTCAGTAAAACCCAGAGAATGTTCAGTCGTTTCTCCCAACCACAAAGAAATCCCAAAGACGTTTGGACTTTAAAATAAAAATTGAGACATTTTACCACACCCAAAGGGAAAGGTAACACTTATCCCAACTTGATGAACCGCTCCCTCAATCTAATAAAAAAATAAACCATGTGGATAAATGATAGCCAAATCGGGGTATTCCAAATTCTCAGCAACATTTCTATTGGCCGTATTATAGTCAACTTTAATCCTTTTTGTCCGAGCGCCAGTTGGTGGTAAAGGTTGAGGCTGGTTTTGATTCCGTTTACTAAAAAAAGAAAAATAAGAAATCAGAAATTAAACAAAAATAGCGCAACAGCTCTACTCCAGGAATGTAGAAGACGCAATATGTGATGGTCAATCTTGACGTCAATAAAAAAACCCAAAAGGAAAGCATTTAAAGCTTAAAATCAATCAAGAAAGCCCGAACCCCAAAAATCAAAATAAAATACCCAAAGGACTGCCATGTCAATTGTAACCAATCAATGCAGTAACAGCCAAATCAGCTTCGCTTCCATGCGAGAATTGAACAAAAGCATAACCTTTGAAGACTGTCACACCCATAAGAGTTCCATAAGATCGAACAGTTGAATGGTTTCTTCTCTTCCAACTTTTGGGTTCATGTTGCCGACAAAGACACGAGCTCTAAAAATTGAGAAGTAAATGAAAAAGAAGCTAGAAAGTTAAACCTGAGGAAAACTGGATCTTTCGAATTGGTTTCATAACTGATGGTTGCTCTGAAAATATGAAGGAATATTTAAAGATGTCCGCAAAATCAATAATCATAAACTTAGAAAGTCAAAGAAACCCCAGAAAGTTTCAAAGTTCCAAAAAAACTAACGTTGAAAGAGTTCCATATCCAGAATGACCAGTCCCACCATAAGAGCTGTATGCTAAAATATATCTATTTTAATCAAAAAACAAAAATAAAAGGCAAACCATTTGATGAGAACATAAATAAAGCGTCAAGAATTTTTGTGTTGAAATGACGAAATTAGATTGAATTAAAGACTAAAATAGACTAAAATAAGTTTAATCAATAAAAAAGAATCGATAATAGTCTAAAAACTGAAGAAATGCGACAGGAAACGAAAAAACCAAGCGCAGAAAACTCAAAAATTTTAAAACAACAATATTTTTCTTTACTAGTCTCGCTATGTAGTCTCTCAAAATAAATGAAAATATAAACATAACGCCAATTTTGTACAATTTTTTGTTATTTTAAAAACGATTCCTTTTTGAACGGTTTGAGTCTCGGGTATTTTTTTAATTTTTGAGTCTCACTTTTGGTTGACTGTTGAGTCCCCCAGCAGTAGAGTGTGTCATCTTTTTTAGAGTTTTTTGACAGTTGAGTCTCAATTGTAACCTGATAAATGTTCCGATCTGCCTTCACTTATCCGACTATAACTTTTTATTGAATAATCAAAAACTATCAGTCCCAAAGGAAAAAAGAATCTACATATCCAGAGCTTTCGATTGGTACGAAAATTATCCGAAATGGTTGAAAACTAAAAAAGTTATAGGATAATAAAATAATTTATTATTTTTCTTTACAATTATTTCATCATTATATCCAGCTTTTCCTTTTTAAAAAAATTTTTTCCTTCTCAAAATCTCCCAAGATTTGCAGATTTATTCAAATAAAGGTGTAAATATTGAAGAGTCTATTATTAACAAACAAAAAATATTTGTTAGCGCATAAGCTTTTGTTGTTTTTTAAACAATTAATAGTATAAGTGGGGAAAATGAAACATTAAAAATAAATAAGCATTTTTGGAAGGATTTGAACGACTAATGTAAATAAAAAGAAAAACTTTGCCAATATACATATCTTAGCCCTCCCGTCTTTCTTTTTTTTTTAAATTTAGAAATTATCATTTTCCTAACAGAAATGTCGCCATTCACTTTCTTTATAGTTAATTTCTTTATCATTAATTTATTTATTACATCTTTTCATTAATATGTAATAAAAATTATATTTCTTTGTAACAAATGAACAAATAAATATTTATAAATATTTTTTTAATGTCAATCTGATAGATCAATAAAAGCTTAATAAATAATTCTTGTTTCTCAAAAAAATAAAAATATTTATTTTTTTAATTAAAAATATGATAAATAATAAAAAATTATTTTTTACTAAACAATTATTTTTATTAAATAATAATTATTATTTTAATAATTTATTTAAAAATAAATTATTTTCTACAACAAAATTAATTAAAAATATTAATTATGAAGAAAAACAAAATTTTAAAGAAAATTTAAAATCATCTTCTTTAACCGATTCTTTTGGTCGTTTTCATAATTATTTGAGAATTTCACTTATCGAGAAGTGTAATTTACGTTGTAAGTTTTTAAAAAAGATTTTTTTCTGGTTCTTAACATTTTGGAAAATTAATAATTAAATTTTTTCCATGATAAAAACCGGACGTATCAATTAAAATGTCGTTCGAAAGTGCCTGTAAAATTAAGTCAAACTAACTTCAAAAAATGCAAAAAAATTGGGATGAATGAGAAAAATGAGGAAAAAAGTGTTAGGGCACTTCCTTGAAATATAACCAATTTTTAAAAATTAATTAAGGCACATACTGTATGCCAGAAGAAGGAGTTAAATTAACACCTTCTACTGAACTATTAACTAAAGATGAAATTATTCGTTTGGCTAAGCTATTTGCTTTTGAAGGGGTAAATAAAATAAGATTAACTGGTGGTGAACCAACAATTAGAAAAGGTTCTAATTTAATTAAAATTATTAAATATTAAAATCTTATTCAACAGATTTGGTCGAAATTGTTAGTAAGTTACTGTATTTTTAAATTTAAATATTTAATAATTATTAAAAGGGTTCGAAATATAAAAATTTTGTTTCAGTCATAGTGAAGGTCTGGTGCTGGTCAGAGATAGTAAATAGTGCCATTGGGATTGGCACGGAGCCGGGGGGGGGGGGTTTTTAGTTACTGGGATTTCTTTCTTACTTAATTATTTGGGTTAAATCTGAATCTGGACCAGCCCAAAAATACGTTTTAAAATTTATTTCGAAAATCAAACACAGACTTATCTCTAGTGATTTTTAAATTTAATATTAACATTTTTATTAAAAAAGGTGAATTATCTGAAATTGATGGAATTAAAGAAATTGGAATTACAACAAATGGGATCGTATTAAATAGAATGATTAAACCTTTAATTGATGCCGGATTAACTCATTTAAATGGTTAATAAATTAAAAATAAAATTAATTTAATATTATTTTAGTCTCATTAGATTCATTATCTGCTCAAAAATATGCTGAGGTTATTTTTATTAAAAAGTAGGGAGAGGTCAATAGCGGTGTTCTGCAGATTCCCTTTTTAATCAAGCTCAGGGTTTTCTAGAGGAACTGGGGCTGAACTAGGTATCAGGGGTTGAAATACTGCCCAGGGACCTGGTTGCCGTGAATACAAACATACTTTTGATTTATGATTCTTGTTAGGAAAATCTTAGTGTACGGGTTGTTGAAAATTCTTCGTTTTGGGTATGTTTTTTGATTAAAAAGGGGCGAGTTTAATTTTGAACCCTGTGGCACATGCTCCAACTCTTTAACTAACCCAATTCCACCCTTAACTAAAAAGATTAATTTTCTTTTTAAAAATAAAGATTACTCGTCGTGACGGTTTTAATAAAGTCTGGCGTGGATTAATTCTTTCCGAACAATTAATGCCTAAAGGAAGAGTTAAAATAAATTGTGTAGTAATTCGTGGAATTAACGAAAAAGAAATTATTTCTTTAATAGAAATTGGGCGAGAATTAAATTTTAATATTCGTTTTATTGAATTTATGCCGTTTGCTGGTAATCGCTATGAAATGCAAAAATTTGTGTCTTATAAGGAAATGTTAGAAAATATTGGGAAGTATTATGGAGAAGAAAATATTGAAAGATTAAATGATGGACCTAATGAAACTAGTAAAGTATGGAAATTTAAAAATATTTTTAAAAAAATATTTTTATTTAGTCATATCAAATTAAAAGATTTGTTGGGAAATTTGGATTTATTTCTAGTATGAGTGAACATTTTTGTGGGTAAGAAATTTTTATTTAAATGATTTTAAAAAATATTATTTTTTAAAATTATTATTAGATCTTTAGTGAATAAAACAAAAATATTTTAAATTATTATAAAATATCCTTTCTTTTTTTAAATAAAATAGAGAAAAAAAATTGGGTTAAGGACAGAAGCTTGGACAAAAGCTTATTAAGGCTGGAAGCAATAATTTTGTTTGTACCAAAATATTAAATTTTTGATTAATCATTTAACCCACGAAAATATAAAATAATAAATTTAATTTAATTTAAATAATATTTGTTTCACAAATATTTTTCTATTGTTCCCTTTAGTGGATGCAATCGTTTAAGAATAACTGCGGATGGAAATCTAAAGGCAAATTACCTTTATTAAATAAATTTTTTAATTAATTTATTTTTGGGTGTGTTTGCATGGTCATGCCGAAATTTCATTAAGAGATGCTCTCAGAGTAAATTTTTAAATTTTCTTCCAAAAATATTCGTTTAATTTTCTGAGTGGGGCAGACAATCAAAAATTGTTAGAAATGATTGGAAATGCTGTCAAAAGAAAATCAGCAAGACATGCAGGACTGGAAAAGCTTATTCAAATGGCAGATTCCCTTCCTGGTTTAAGGCCAATGGTACACATTGGAGGATAAATAATTCTATTACTCCGTTAAATGGTGTTTATACTTAATATAAATAAATATTATTATTTAATTTTTAATCATAAAATTAATTTTATTAATTATTTATTTAAAATTTCAAGTAGCTGAACACAATGTCTAACCTATTTCTAATATTTACCTGTACTTCACCTTTTAGGAACTTTACTTACTTCAACCTTACTTCATTGCCTAGGGATAGACCTAGGCTTCCATAAAATGATAGGGGGACTTTAGATTATGTAATCAGATCTGATCATCCCAACTTATTAAAATCTAGATTGCCAGGTCTAAGTCAGGCAGAATTATTAAAAAATATTAAGTCATGGGCGTGTTCAGAAGGTACGGGGCGTAACAGTCTTAAAAATTGTCCTAATTAGGATTTAACCTTCTCTTGTTCTCTAACCAAAATTTGTTAGATTAATTTAATTTATTTTTCCCTAATTTCCATTAATTTTATAAACGACAGTATTTTAAAAATTTGCAAAAAATTCATTCATAAAAAATTTATTTTTATTTTCCCTTATTGTTTTGCAATAATTTTGTCAGTCTATTTTCCACGTTTCTACTCAACATTCAAAAATAATGAAAATATTTTGTTAACTCATATTGATGAAAAAAGTGGTGATGCAATAATGGTAGATGTAGGAAACAAGCTTCCAAGCTTTGAAAGAATAGCAATTGCTCTGGCTATAATTAATTTTCCTTTTGGAATTTTGGATAATTTGTTGGAAAATAAAAATAAAAAAGGAGATATTTTTGCAGTTTTGTAAAAAAATTGCAAAAAAAATTTAAAAAATTTTTTAAATTAAAGGTTTCTCGCATTGCTGGAATTTTAGCAGCTAAACAAACTTTTCAATTAATTCCTTTATGTCATCAAATACCTTTATCTTCAGTTAGAATATATTTTCGAATAGATCGATTAAATAATAAAATAATTGTTTTGTGTCGGGCAAAAGCTGTAGAAGCTAAAACTGGAGTGGAAATGGAAGCAATGGTTTTTTAAAAATTAAAAAAAATTTAAAAAATAATTTTAAAGGTTGGATGTTCTTTAGCAGCATTAACTATTTATGATATGACAAAATCTGCAAGTCTTGGAATTAAAATTGCAAGTATAGAATTATTGGGGAAGAAGGGAGGAAAAAGAGATTTTGGACAAACAGAAATTGAAGTAGATGAAAAAGAAGGAATTATTTAGAATTTAATAAAAATATATTAAAAATAATTAAAAAAATTAATTTTAAAAATATTAACATATTTTTTGTATTTTAATAAAATTTTAATAAAAGATTGTCTTAATTATTATTAAAAATTATTAACCTTCTCTTGTTGTCTAACCAAAAACTTGTTAGATTAATATAACTGTCAAGTTTTATTTTTCTTTAATCTCCAAGCAACTTTATCTTTATTTTCCGGAAAAATTTCACATTTTTATTAAAACTTTTTTTTTAAAATATTAACCTTCTCTTGTTCTATAACCAAAACTTGACAGGAATATAATTTATTTTTCTCTAACATATTTGTAAATTTGTCTCTATTTTCCGGAAAAGTTATAATTTTTTTTCCAAGTTTATTAAAAATTAAGTAACCTTCTCTTGTTCTCTAACCTAAACTTGATGCTTAATATATTTAAATTATTTTCTCTAAATTCCATGAAAATTTATGTCTCTATTTATTTTTCTTTTTCTTTCAATTAATAATTTTCTTTTAATTATTATTTGTTGGATTAATTTTTATTTTAAATATTAATATTTTTATCTTCAAAAATAATTTTTTCGCATCTGTTCTAATTGTTTTATTAAAACTTAAATAAACTAGTGGAGGAAATCCTTAAAAAATATACCTATTTAATTAAAATATATTTAAATTAAATTACCAAAGACAAAATAATTGATATAATATCCAGCAAGTATCATAATTTTATTTAAAGGTAAATGTTGCATTATAAAAAATAGAAAACTTGAGGAGACGTTTAACCCAATAATTATAGCAATTTGAATAAAAACCTTTAAATTTATTTGAATTTTTTGAATTTTATTTAAATAATTTGAATGGGGAGAGGTTAAGACTGGTCGTCTTTGGAGGTCTGTCGGCCTATAACTTTTTTTATTTAAAGATAAATTTGGGAAATTCCTATATCAATATAAAGCTACTGAAAAGGAGAATATTTTATTCAAAAGAGGTAATCATGTCCGAACCATCCATTAATAGTTAGAGATTAATAAATGCGGAAAATCGTGATTTTCCTAGCCTATCAGCTATATCTATTAATTGAACAATCGGATCAAATCAGTCCTTTTGGGCAAACGAATCTATTTTCCCATAACCATCGATGGACATCAGATTTAAAAAAAGTTATGACCCTATAAAATTTCTAATAATTAAACGACGATTACTTGGTCTATGCCTTCAAATTTTCTAATATTTTAAAAAATAATTTCCAAAAAATTATTTTTACCGTTATTCTCAATTTTCTTTGTTCAATATTTGCAATTTCTTTAATTTCTTTTAATCGGATACAAAACATAACAATAAAAAATAAATAAATTGCAGGGAAGCCAAAAACCAAAAATAAATCATACCAAAGATTAACAAAATTAACATACTTTATTTTAAAAAATTATTTAAATATTTTTTAATTAATTAATTAAATACCTCATGTAAATTAATTTTAATAGAATAACCAAAATATCTTTGAGGAAATAAATTTTTATTAAAAATTTATTTTAAAAAATATTTACGGATTTTCAAACCAATTCATATAAATTCCATTATAAAGACCTGGACTAATAAATAAAAAATTATAAAAACCAAAAAGAAAAGAACAAAAAATCCAAATCCAAGGACGCTTTCCTAAAATAAAAAAAATATAAGATTTGTTAATAATTAAAAATATTTTGAATGGCACAAGCTTATAAATCTGAAGCTCTTGGAAATTCGAACAAAAGGTTAGTGAGTTATGGACAATACTATGACAATGAAATATAAATATTTTGGAGGCATATTTCAAGTTACAGGACTTAACTTCTTAAAATTATTATGAATTACCCGAAAAGAATAAATGCGAAATTCTTGGAGAAAACGAATCTGCACAACGATCTAACGCTAGAAAAATATTCGCACTGGATTGAGTCGAAAATAGACCTATAAAATTAAAAATAAAGAATTATTTATTCTAATTACCAGCCCCAAAAGTTCCCAAAATAAAATTAAAATTTGGATTTGAACAAAACACTTCACTAGTAAAACAATAAATTCCTGTAGCTAATCCATGAAGGAATAACATAGCCATATCAACAATTCCAATAAAAAATAAAAATTTATAGCAAGATAATTCTTTGTGTTTATTTATTGAATAGAGACAGGGAATATATAAAATCTTTAAAATAATTTTAATAATTAATTTAATTAAATCAAATTAATGAATCTAAATGAAATCTCACAGTTCATTAAGCTAATTTGGGTTCTCGGTTCTATTAAAATTAGTTTTATCTAATGACCCACATCCTTACTATAATATTTAAAATTTATAAATAACCTCAAATAAAATAAATAAAATAATAATAATGATTCCATTAATTGGATGATATCTTTCTTCTATAGGAACATCATTAATATTTATTTTATTACAATTATAGAGTTCTAGCCATCGCTCTTGTTGAAATAAATATAATTCCATTCTTTAATAAAATATATAGTCAACTCTTGATATATTAACCTCTCTATTTAACGAAGACTGAAATAATGAACCTTTTCTTCGGTCCCTTCGTGTTCTTTATATCGAGAGTTGACATTAATTAATTTTTATTTTCACTATGAGAGATGCTTGTTGCTTACCGTATATGCTCAATTAATTACCCTTTTCAATCTTCCTAATAATTATCCCCGTCCAGCGTAGAGATGTTCAACAGAGAGGTTCAAACAATAATAATTACCCAGGGTTATTATTTGAGTAAATACAGTAACACTAATTTTTGTTAAAAATCTCCAAGCTTTTCTGGGAAATTTATTTAAAATAAAATTATTAATTTAATGAATTAAAGTTTTTTAATTAATTATTTCTTATAATTTGAATATTAAAATAGAATTAAAATAATTACAGCCCTTAAAAAATGTCCTTTCTTCAATATCTTATAATTTTTAAGTAAAAAATGTGCAAACAGGTGATAATTATTATAAAAAAATATTTTTTTATAAATAAATAATGATTTCTCAAAATTTTCTTTGCTTTGAATTTTTTATTAGATTTTGTAAAAAAATATTAAATTATATAAAAATATTTATTCTAACTAATAAATCTAGTTAAAATTAATTTATGAGGTGATAAAATAAATTTTTGGGATTCTGACAATTTTTCTTTAGTTTCGCTGAAATAAATGAATTTATTAATTTAAAATTAAATATTTTTCCTTTTAAATATCTAATAAATTTAATATCTATGAGGATAATTATGTTCTCGATTAACAGGAATTTCTCGATGGCCAAATGAAGATTCTGAATGTGATGCAGCTAATGGTCTTCCATTTTCTTTTGCAATGACTCTGTCTCGATAGACGGGTATATCAATTTGTTGATGACCAGGAGGAGGGAGAGAATTATTGTAAGAATAGAAAGGCCTATGTTCTAAAGGTATTGGAGATGGTTGTTGACTGATAGTTGATCTTTGTTGTCTAGGTGTAGGTCTTAAAAGAAATAATTTTAGAAAATATCAATTTTTGGCAAAAATCTGATATTTTTTTTTGATTTTTAAAAAACTGATCTAGATCCTGGCCTAAATCAGAAACTAAACTAGGACTGGGAAAGTTAGAATTGGACAGAGTCTTTGGAGTCTTTGGAGTCTCTTTGGAGTCTCTGTTAGTAACCGGTGTTTGCTTTTTCTGCCCCAAGGTTTTCGGTTATCTGACTTGTAAAAGGTTCTCGTTTCGTTTATAGTCTTTATTATCTATTTTCATGAAGACAAGTTAATTTTTACCAAATAATTTCTGTCGATCCCTAATTTAAATATCTAACATACCTAGTATTTTGTTTTCCCCCAGGCGGCCAAAAAATGTCAAAACAACAAATTCGAAATTTTCTATAATGTTGTCTGTCAAAATATTCTTCGTTTCTTCTCCCCTCATACCAACGTTCCTCTGCTGAACTTTTACTTTTATGCCATTTTTTATCTTTTCTGATATTAAAAAATATTTTTCTAAATTAATTTATTTTTAAATACTTTTTATTTTGATAATTAGCCCCAACACCATTACCAACCCAACCATTTGTATAA
This sequence comes from Meloidogyne hapla, assembly GCA_000172435.1. Classification (NCBI taxonomy): domain Eukaryota; kingdom Metazoa; phylum Nematoda; class Chromadorea; order Rhabditida; family Meloidogynidae; genus Meloidogyne; species Meloidogyne hapla. Next base: position 18,369 of record ABLG01000763.1, read on the forward strand.
TGTTCATAATGTTGGCGATGGAAATGATGATCACCGTCTCCCCTTTCTCGATGCTGTTTTTCTTGTTTTTGATGATATTGGATAGCTTTTCTTGCTTGTCTTTCTTCTGCCGAATTTCTTAATGTTCCCATTGTTGTATAAGACTTTAAAAAATTATTAAAAATTTTAAAAAATAAATTTTTTAATAAAACATCAGCAGCAGAACGACGTTGCTGTTTATCTCCAGAATGCCATTCTTTGTATTCTCTTTGATTTTGTTGATGTTTTGTATGTTGAAAGTGCTTCAATGCTGTTCCACCTTCACCATCAGCCTGATTAAAAGAAAGATTTTAGAGGAAGATTAGGGCAGAAATGAGAATACAATGGATTGATATACCTGGAGTTTTTATTTCCCAAAGACTCCTCCAAACTCCTCTTGAGGGTTTATTAAATCCGAGGACAATAGATCGTTACAAATTAATGACTTCAGAAAATTGTCAGGAAATTCTTTAAGAAAAAATGAATGAAAATTCATTCAAATGTTGGGATTTAGGGGAGAGGCTAATCGGATCAAGTTCCAAAATCTGTTAAAAATTTCGAAACTCCTTCTTATCCTTTTTGAGTAACATAGGAGGAGGATTCTTAAGGAAAGGTAATCTAATAGAGAGAATACGGTATTTAATTAACATTTTGTTGAAAAGTTGAATATTCTGCAGCTGTTGTAGTTCCATTAGGATAATTTATAGTATAAGAAGTAGCTAAAGTTTTGGGTTCTTGAATTGCTTCATTTTTATATTTATCCCTCCAAATATCAAAAGTTGTCTAAAAAATTAATTAAATAATTTTTAAAAAATTATTCTACCAAAGGACGTTCATAATTTTGTTGTCTTTTATCAAAAGTTGAATAACGATCATAATTAAAATTTTCTCCAAAAGTTTTTTGTTTACCTACATTTCCATAATTATCATCAATTCCTTCCCTTTTCAATTCAGCTCTTAATTCCGAATGGAATCTTCTTGCAGGTAATGTTGCTTCACGACGGATTGGGACAACTGTTATACCTCCTAATAAATATTTTATTTAAATTATTTCTTAAAGGAGGGTTGAAGGTTAACATCTCCTTTGATAAGTTACCTAATTAACTCAAACAATATACCTAGCTTTAAGTAATTAATCCAAGTAAAGGAGTTGTGGGAGGATATGCTTGTTTGGCATCTCGAAGAATAATAACGGGCTGTCGCAGTTCGGGGTTTCAAAAAGCCTCGGGCTGAGGACGGGTTTCCGGGTTGCTACTTTAAAATTAAAATATGCTTCTTTACGCAAATTGAATGTGAATTTGAAATCAAATTAAAATAATTTTTAAATTTTCCTACCAATTCTTTCAGCAGAACTACTTCTATAATATCTATCACCAACACTTCCAAATTTTATTTCATTTTGTTGAGTGTCGTCACCAAATAATTCTCCTGTATAATATTCTTTCTTAGGTCTATAAATAGCTCTATCAGCGACAGATAAAGGTAAATGGCGATGATCTTCCATCGATCGAGAACGAATTCCGCCAGTATTTTGTGTTATAATTCGTGAAGAATAATAACCAGATTGTGGGGGAACTGAATAATCACCCACTCTAATACGTGACATCTATTTAAAATTATTTCTGTTAATTAATTGATTAATTAGATAAATAATAAAGCTTTGGAAAATTAAATAAATAGAATATTATATATGTTACAAAACTCGAAAAAAGAAAACAAAAGGTTAAGTTCAAGGGTTAGCTCAAGAAGATACCGTATTTGCTTGATCATTCCCCTCCCTCGAATAATTCACAATCCTTGATTAATTCCCTTCCGAGGAATGAGTTGAATTAATAATTTCTGAGGGGAATTAATCGAGAAAATAATAAAAATTATATTAAGAATAGTTTAAGAAATGTGAGATTTTGATTGATACTATCACAATAATCAGGATTAAACAAGAAATTAACTAAAAATCAAAATAAAATTTAAAACAAAAATTTTATCGAGTTATTTTCAAAAATTATATTTAGCTAATAAATTTAATTTATAGAAAGCTTTATTAATTTTAGGCAATTTTTACAATTAATCAAAGCGTATGGATAATTGTTTTCGAATGAATAGGCAAAAATGTCTCTTTGAAAGCTCAGAAAGTAGTTTAGATTTTTTGTTAGCTTTTTCTGTGGATCTTTTTTTTAATTAATGGAGTGGGTACTTCCGCTCATCTTCAATTTTTTAGCACATTTTTGTTCATTTTATTTTCAGTCTATGAAAAGAAACTGATTGATTAACACTATAGTATAGTTAATAGTTTTGATCAAAAAGAGAAGAGCCATGCAACAGCCCTGCGCAATACTTTTTTTGGTGTAAAACCATTATTTTCGTCGCTCTTATTTAACCTCTCGTAAAACTGCCCCGTTTCTCACCACAAATAAATCAGAAAAATAAAAGAAAATTTGCGGAAAGAAAATTTGCGGACAGAAAATTTTTGTCCGCAAAATTTTTGCGGACCGTGTATTTCCGATCCGTGGTTTTTCTGATTTTTATCCGCAAATTTCTTGAATGAAGACAGAGAAATATTCTATTAGTTACAAACATTCCCCTTATTTTTCTAATTGATGAGATTGCTGTTTAGAGGAAGAAGGTTTGAAATGATTTTACGAAACAAATCAACTGTGTCTGGGCAAATTTGTTTTTTGTTGTGGGAAATTGATGAAAATAAAAATAGTTTTTTAGTATTTTTAGTTTATTTAAAAGATTTAAATTTAAAAAATAAAATTTAAAAAAAGAAGGAGAAAATTAAAATAAATAATAATTAAGTATTATTTTATTAATTTTTTATAATTTTTAAAAATATTAAAAATTTGAAATAATATTTAAAATAAATTAGTTTTATTATAATGATTGATTTAAAAATATTAAAGATAAATACATTATTATCATTGTTAAATTTAAAAAAAATTTTTTGTTCCAATTTTTAATAGTCAAATCAAGATATAGTAAAACTCTCTTTATAAGGGACCATGTTTCTCTGCAAAAACTATACTTATATATAATGAATAGGGTTTTCGATTCGAGCTGACGTTCGATACATTTTTTCGAGCGAGCCGTATTCGAGTTATTCGAGTTTAGATTTTACCGAGCGATTAGATCTTATCGAGTTCATTATTAATGAACTCTTCCTGTTTCTTCGATTTTAAAAATAAAAATTAAGTCAGCTTCATTATTAAATTTATTTACTCAAGAAAAAAAAAAGAAATATTAGTCATGCAAATTTAATTTCAAAATTATTAGTCATTTATGTAAATATTATTAAAGGCAGCTTTGAATTTCATAATATTTAATGGATTTCATGGAAAGATAAAAAATAAAAAAAAAAAATAAAAAAAACATTCTATTCACCCCTCATTATTTAAATTCAATAAATTTAAATGAAATTTTTAAATAATTTCGAAATTATTTAATTATTAATTAATAAAATTATTAATTAATTATTTTTATTTTTTCAGTAAAATATTTAATTATATTAAATTTTTAATGAATTTTTATTTTTCCTTAATATTAATTTTTATATTTTTTGAACGTAAGTTAAAAAATTAAATGATAAAAAATAGAGATTTAAAAAATGTTGTGTCTGAGCAAGTTTTCTGAATTAAATTCTGAAAAATTCTTTGTTGATCCTTGGGGTTCCCCAGAAAAATTTCCCAGAAACAGAAAATCTAGAAAACCAAAAACCCCATAAAGGATTGGGAATTTATGCGATAAACATTTCTTTGAAGACTCGGAGATGATCCAGAAAATTTTTAAATTATTTATTTAATTTTAGTTGTTTCTTCACTTACTCCCCGTGACCAAAGAGTTATTCTACGTTGTCACAATCATTATCGTTCACTTCTGGCAAAAGGGAAAGCTAAAAATAAAGAAGGGATTAACATGCCTTCAGCAGCAAATATGTATAAAATGAAATATTCAAAAACTTTGGAATCTTCAGCAAAGGAATGGGCTGAAAAATGTACAATTAGTCATTCTCATGGAAAATATGGAGAAAATTTGTTTATGTCAACAGATAAAAAATTGTCTGATTGTAGGTTTAAACGAAAATATTTTGAATTAAAATAATGCCCTCCAAGCCTAGATAATTTAAATTTTACCCTAAAAACAGCCCCAGCCCTACGACAAGCCTGTAAAGATTGGTGGGCGGAACTTACTGATTATGGAATGGATCAAAGCCTAGTTCTCGATAATGAACAATTCAGTAAAGGAATAGGTCATTGGTCTCAAATGGCTTGGGCTAAAACGTCAGAGATTGGATGTGCCCGGGCAACTTGCCCTAATTCAGAATGGGAAACCTATGTTGTTTGTCAGTACAATCCTCCGTAAGTGGATTTATCTTATTCAATTTTTGACTTGAAAAACGAGAAAGTTAAGCCAAGGGTTCTATGAAAAATTTTAAAAATCGAATTTATTGGTTAAGAATCAAAATATCAAGTAACTTAGCCATGAAGGGGTTGAAATTCCCCTTTCAATTTCTTGATCAAAATCGGAAAATTTCTGATAAATCATGGGATCTTTGATTTAAACTAACATTAAATATATTTTAAATTAATAATTTTTCCTACAAATTTAGTGGAAATTATCTGAATGAATTAGTCTATAACAAGGGAGGTCTGTGTACGGGATGTAATAAATGTGACCGACGTAGAGGATTTTGTTTGATATGATAATTAATGATTAAAATAAATTATTAAAAATATTTTTCAAGGTCAATTTAATTTATTATATAAATTATTAAAATAAATATGTAAATAATTGTTTGTCAATTAATTAATTATTGTCGTTAAAATAATTTAATCAAGAAATCCTTTTTTATTTCCCCCATCCCCACGATCTATCTTGATCAAGTCTTAAACGGTCCATATCTAAGCGTAGCTTGTCTTTATCAATACGAAGACGGTCAATATCTGTTTGAACCTGAGGGTTCCAATTCCATCCTTGAGGGTTCCAACCCCATTGATGTTTGACGCGAACAGAGTTGATTACAGGACTAAAAACAAATAATATTATTAGCTAGATGTTAATAAGTCTTAGAGTTTTGTAGTTGTTGACTAACAGTCGAACTTGACAATCAAACAAACTATCTTGGTTTTATAGGAGAAGATAGAATGTTTGAAACAGGGTTATGATCTGAGGTAAATTTAGAAATCCTACAGGCGCAGGATAAGAGACATTTAATAAATATTGCAGTACATGCTAAACCTCTTTAAAAATCCCGAATATTCCAGAATGGTATTAGGGTTTCCAACGAGGTCCAAGTGTCTCACAATCATATAATTATTTTAAAAAAATTAAAAACCTTCCAAATGCCAAAGAATTAAAAATAACAAAGAACAAAAATAAGATATTAATTAATTTCATTATGAAATAAAAGGAATATTTAACTTAAATAAATTGAAAATTATATATTAAGCGGAACGGAGAGAAAATGGCGATATTAATAGCTATTTAATAACTAAATTTGTTGCTCTAATTTTTTGTACAAAAATATTTAACTGTAAATTAATTTTATTAAAACACTCCCCAAAGATATTAACAATTCGGCGAATTAAAAAACCCGTTAGTTTGAAGGGTTTAAATTTTTTGACATTCTCCCTTAAGGGAATAGATGAATAATTAATTTATATATAATTTTGCTGTAATAAGTAATTTTTTTAATAAATTATTTTAGAAGTTAATAATGAAATGACTAAAATTAATAAAATAATTAAGCAGAAAAAGCAAAATTAATTTTTAGATCGAATTTCAATGTACGAGAATTTAACTTTAAAAATTACTTGGAGATAAGGGAATTTGCAGAATTAAAAACTTTCTGTTTGAGAGAGAAAATTTATTCATAAAGAAAAATTCGTATACAGTATAACGTATACAGTATAACAGTATAACTCTCCATATAACGAACCCGTAGGACCGGAGGAAGAGTTTATTAGAAAGAGAGCATCGTAATTGAGAGATATTATAGAGAGTTACTGTACATCCTTATTTAGAAAATCAAATTTTAAACATTTTATTTATTTAAATATTTAAAATAAAAGTATTAAACGTTAAATAAAAGGACATTAAGTATTATTATTTTTTAGTAATATTATAGCTAATTTGGATTTTAAATAATATTCAGAATTATCATTAATTAATCCTTTATTATTCACCTTTATTTGCAACTCTCTTTCTTCACTTTTTCAACTCATTGCATATAACTGAGTCCAACGACGAACATTTGCATTGTACTGCTCCCTGTCGTTTATATAAATTTCGGCAATCCTAGGCACAAGTGGAGAATAAGGATTTGGATCGCATAAGAAAGAGCTGATGGAAAGAAGAACTAAAAAAGTAGAATTAAGAAAATCAAAAATTTTTTTTAAAATTTAAGGAAAATTGTTAGGTAAGGCTAAGGACCATTGACTTTTGAGTAAAGCCGGACAAAGGTTCTGCTCCAGATCCCGGTTTTCCCTTTTGTCATCTTAATGGCCCTGATTTTATGTTGTGTTTAAATCAGGATCTAGGAAATGTTTCAAAATTCCAAATTTTAAGATAAAATATCACCTTTTGATATAATCAAAGCCGGTGACCATTGACTTCTGAGAATATCTAAACAGATGCTTCCATGGCTGTTGATGTTTGGATGATATATGCGTGTTGTAAAAGATACTTTTGGAGGCCTAAACGGGTATTCTTGTGGAAAGTTGATTAATAAGAAGAAAACTCCTCCTTCATATGGAGAATCTGGTGGTCCCAATATAGTAGCTTGCCATTGAAAAGGGTCTTCATCATTTATCGGACGTGCACTACAAAAGTCCGGAGGATCACGTTCAATGTCTGTAAGTTCCTAAAGATTAATAGAATGATAAAAATTAGAAGAGGGGAAATGGCAGGTTCCTCTACCGTTTTAACTTTCTGATTTCGAAGATTTTTTAACTTAAGAGGTTTTCATAGGTTTCTAGAAAAAGCAGATTTGAACTATTACCGGGAAAGTATAAGTAAGAAAATAATTTCATAGTCTAATGAAACTGACTTTAAGAATTCGCCTAAGCGCATCTGACGCCATTTAATTTTAATTAATTTATAATTCAATCTTGTGAATTTAAATATAAATCTAGAAATTGATTAGCTAAAAAAGTTATAAAACAGCATAAATCAACCATTGAATGAAAACTATTTGAATAAAATGTAAAAAACATTTTTTAATGAATGGAAAAAACCTTTCAGCTCTTTCAGATCAGCATCTCTTCATTAACAACAAAAGTCAAAAAAGGTGGTCAAAGCATAGAAAATTAGCAAAATTGATAAAAATTTATGATAAAAATTTATTAAAAAATAAGGAAATAATATAAGACCAAAATGAAATAAATTATTAAAAAAATTTTGGAACAATTTTTGTAAGAATAATTAACTGATAAACAATCAAAATTATCCAAATTAACATTTCCATCCGTTTTTACCCATTCTTTATGGAAACGGGTCTGTGGCCAATTTTGGTATATTTTAGAATCTAATCTATGTAATCCTTTCTCTATTAATGTTCTTCTCCTCATTTCTTCATGCCAACATAGAATGGCACCAAAATCGTATTCTGGCATCATTTTATTGACAAATAAATATTTTGAATTATTTAAATATGGGACCTTTAATTTAATATTAAAATTAAAAATAAAATCAGAACCAAGTCTTCTAAGCCAAATATGCAAATATTGTGACGTACTAATCCACTATAACAGTTTTGTGGATTAGCATCAACCCAAACCGAAAATCTGAAGTTAAAAGTATTTCTAATTGTTTTATAATTTAATTTAAAATTTTCTTTTATGTTCACAATTAAGTAGAAATCTTAGGAATTTGAATTCCTTACTTCTTCTAAATATATAAAGGTTAATACTTATAGCTCCACATCAAGGGAACGGCTGATTAGTGGGGTTGTAACAGTTGTGGGGCTATATCCGGCTAGATTCTGGGAGGAATCTTTCAATCTGGGCCGGCCGATAGATGGGGGCTAGCACTTTTTGGCTATAAAGAGAGTCAAACGTATATTACCAAAAAGAGATAGGAAATAGTGCGATTTATGTGTAAATTTACAAATATTTTATGATATCACACCATAAAGAAAATCTAGACTCAGTCTTATTTCGACCTTTCTTACCTTGTTATATAAGGCACATCAATACATTCATCAATACATTTATGAGTAAAAGCATTTGGCGCTTTTAACTGGTCTGAAGTCAAAAGTGTTTGGATAAATAGCTCATCGGCACCGTAATCCCTAAAAAATCATATTACTCTAGTTAATAATTTAACAAGACCAAGAATCCAAATAAAAAAGCATTTTCTTCAAATTAAGTTTATTAACAATAAAATCAACAAATGGACGTGCCAAACTTGTTTGCACGTAACCTTTAGCTAATTTAAGTTTTAATTGTTCTCCATTTTCATCTACACGTTTGTTATATGATTCTGATTAGAAAATGAAAATAAGATAAAACTAAGGCAAGAAATTGAGGACTAGTTAATCTAATAACTTCTGTGCCGGTATCATAAAGACGAGGTCAATGGACCAGAACTTGAGTTGACCATAACTTTGCTTCTATAAATTATTTTGGTACCAATAGCCTCGTCTTGTCAGTCTGAGTCGATTCATACTAATATTAGGCTTCAATAATTTCTAGAAGCAAGCCCACTGAAGTTCTGAGGTACACATCAGTTAATCCCCATCAGCTAAACCCCATTATGTTAATAAATTAATATTCTAAAATTAACCATTCTTAAATATATGCAAACAATTAAACATCCAATGAAACTTTTTCCTTAACCCTTCTATTCTTTCCCTTTGCCCATAATTGCGAAATTCGAATTCAGCATCACAAGCCCCCTCAAGCCATTTAAAAATTTGAACCAATTCTTCATTAGTTTTTATTTGAACGTCATGATTCTGTAATGTTATTACATATTCCCATTTTCTTTCTTTTTTAATTAATTCTTTAAAACAAGATAAATGAGCCTTTCCCATACCGTGACCTTGAAAAATATTTTTTGAAATTTTTTAAATTTTTTTAAAAAGTTCACCAGCACTATCCACAGAAAATCTTTCTTTTGGAACAATAACATTTTTAAAACAATTAGCCAAAGACAAAATAGTTTGATAAAAATTTTCACTAGCTTTTGAATCAACAGCAAAACAATACCAATTTTGGGGATGATAATTTGTAGCTAATTCTGCCTCCAAAAAACGATAATCCTTTAAATTAATTTTTAAAATTTTTATTTTAAAGTTCAAAAAACTTTATAAACAATTTTAGCATATGCAATAGGAAATTCATTTTCAGCTTCTGATAAAGGTTTTTCTAAAAAATTATTTTTTGAACGAATATCTTCACATTTATTTGAAATTTTAATATCTTTATAAATTAATCTCTTTTTTGATTTTTCTTTAATATATTCAATATCATTATTTAAAATTCGTTTACAATCCAAATCCTTAATTAAATCTTCTTGCATAATTTTATTGTCAAATTCTCCTTTGAAAAAATTTTATTTATTAAATCTTTAATTTATTTACCACTAGCAAATTCATTAAATGCGATAATTAGATTAAATAAAAAATATAAATTAATTCCATTTAGAGTAAATAACATCAGAATCTTTATAAAAAAATTTTATAAACTAAATTCATTAAAATAAATTAATAAAAATTCTGTATTTTTGGATTTGATGGAAATTATTTTATAATGAACTAATTTATTTTATATAATTTTTAATTGGAAAGCCAATTTTATGATTAATAATTGGGAAAAAAATAACCGGAAACAGATAAATAATTATTAATTTGAAATTAAAATATTTTGATATTCATTATTTAAATGATTGCCAATGAATCTCGAAGGGTAATGATGTGAGAGTAAATACGGTAATTTTAAAAATTTTTGAACTTAAATTTTAATTTTACAAATAAATGCAATTTTAAAAATAAAAATTAATCCAATAATTAATAATAATATTTTAATTAAAAGAAACTTTAGACAGAGACAGAAATTCACATTGAAGTTAGAGAAAATAAACTTTTTTTAACTGCCAAGTTTTGGTTAGAGAACAAGAGAAGGTTGCTTAATTTTAATAAGTTGGAATAAAAATGTGAAACCTTTCCGGAAAACAGAGATAGAAATTTACATGGAAGTTAGAGAAAAATAAATTTTAATATAACTGCCAAGTTTTAGTTAGAGAACAAGAGAAGGTTAATCTTTAATTCTAAAAATTAAGATAAATTAAATAAAAACAAATATAGATAAAGATAAAATTGCATCAAAAATATAGAAAAATTTTAAAAAATATAAAAAAATATTTTTATATCAACATCCAATTGTTTTGATATACTTTTTCCATTTATTGTATTCTTCTTCTAGCACATCCACCTTGAAATAAAAAACATCTTTAAAATTTTTAAATTCAATAACTACCATTATATGTGTATATAATTTTCCATATTTAATAAATTCCACCCTATAATTTAAATTACTTAATCCATCTGTTAAATATTTATCTTTAGTGTATTTTAGCAATGTGTAACGACATCTAGAAAATAAAATATATTTTTTTCAAAATTAATTAATTTTATAAAGCTCACGGATTTGCCTCGTTTCCTTTATCCGATCCATGTATAAAATTTTTAAAACGAGAAATCTCAGTTTTATTTCTTTGAAAACTCATTTTGGCTATTATTACTCTAAAAATATCTTTGCTTTAACTTCAATATTTCTTAAAACCTTTTATCTAAATCATCATCTTCTCCACCCCATCCCCAAAAATCATTAGAATAACCATTAATTTTTCTGAGTTGTTCTACAGATAAAGCCACAACACCACCAACATATTCATGATAAAACTCTCTATTAAGAATAAATTAATATTAGCAAATAAATTAAAAATAATTTTTCGAAAAATCAAGGGAAATATTAGGGAAGTTATACATCCCTCAAAAATAAAATCTATCTAGAAGACCTACTTATAGCCAACCCTTTCAAGAAAAACACTCAAATGCTTTGGATTTGATAAACATGTATACAAAAGATTATCATTTTCTGGGTAAGTATCAACATCATGGATGACAATACAATCAAATGGATAAACTCTTATAGCCTTTAAAATTTTTGAAAATTAAAAAGAAATTTAAAAAACTTCTAAAACACCAGTATTTATTAATCTTCCTTTATTAAATGTAAAATCCCCCATTTGTTCAACAACAAATATTGCATAATCTAATTGCTGTTTTTGTAAAAACCGATGAATATTATGAAGAAAAGTTCGTAAATGAGGCTCTCTATTTCTATAAATTTATTTAAACAATTTAAAATTTTCTCTCAAAAAATACCTATAAGGCACAACAATAGCAACTTTCTGCCTAGATTTACATTCTTTAGGTCTCCAATGCCCTCCAGGCATTAAATCTTTATATTCTGCCTCAATTTCTTCAATTTTTATAGAACGCATATCTACATCTATTTTTCCTTTGAGATTTGGTGGTTTTTCTGGACAGAGTGGTAAATTGTCCTTTTAATTTATAAATCGTTAAGAAGTAAATATTACTGTAGAATTCCTCTCATAATGTTTCTAGAACGGATTAATCCTCAGATTTAAAGAGGAATTCCGAGAGTTTAGTCCGAGAGGAATTCCGAGAGGTTGGTAGAAAAGTTGGGAGGTATATTTTCCAGAGGTGAATTTTAGGGATTCTATTTTTACTCTTTTAGCTCTCCAAATCTTTGATAAATGTATTAATCTAGGTCCAATATTGCTTTTTAAATTAGTAGTATTGGTAATTACTATAGTTGTTTTACTTGAATCATTTTCTTTATTAGTTTTTTTCTTTTCCTTATCTTTATTTTTGTCTTCTTTATTCTCTTCCTTCTTCTCTTCCTTTTTTTCTTCCTTTTTCTCATCTTTCATCTCTTTTTTCTTCTCATCTTTATTGTCTTCCTTTTCGTCTTCTTTATTCTCTTCCTTCTTCTCTTCATTTTTTTCTTCCTTTTTCTCATCTTTCATCTCTTTTTTCTTCTCATCTTTATTGTCTTCCTTTTCATCTTCTTTATTCTCTTCCTTCTTCTCTTCCTTTCGTTCTTCTTTTTGCCCTTCCTCAGTCTCTTCCGTTTTATTTCCTTTTTTCTCTTCCATTTTATCTTCCGTTTTATTTCCTTTTTCTTCCTTTAATACACTATTAATTATTTTACCATTATCTTCAAATTTTTCATTTTTTCTAGGTGTAACCGAATCCATTTCTAGGTGTAATAGGATTACATTTATTAAATCTTTAATTTATTTACCACTACAATTAAATTTTTCGCTTTTACCATATTCATTAAATATGATAATTAAATTAAATAAAACAAATAAATTAATTCTCTTTAGATTAATTAACATCAGATTAAAATAAATTTTTTTAAAAACTAAATTCAATAAAATAAATTCATAAAAATTTCTGTAGTTTTGGATTTGCTGGAAATAATTTTATAGAGTGACTAATTTATTTTATTTTTTAATTAAAAAGCCAGATTTAAATGAATAATATGATTATTAATCATTAATTTGAAATAAAAATACATTTAATTTATTTTTAATCTTGATCCTTTAAAACGATTCAATTTACCCTTCAACTGTCTTAAGGTCCTGCTCTTATCGTTCTGCTATCCCATTATCAAAAGGCATACAAAGTATCAACTCTCGTAATTTTTTATATTGTTAAGTTTCAAGAAATAATTTAGAGCAAATATGATATTTAAAAAAATTTTTTTATAAAAAGTATGAACATTAAAAAACAATTATAGATAAAGATAAAAATATATCAAAATATAGAGAATTAAAAAAAATTTATATCAACACCCTATTGTTTTAATATACTTTTTCCATTTATTATATTCTTCTTCTAGCACATCCACCTTTAAATAAAAAATTAACTCTCGATTTAACGAACTCCCTTTATGATATTTATCTATATATTTATTCAATACCTACCATAATATGTGTATATAATTTTCCATAATTAATAGATTCCACCCTATAATTTAAATTACTGAATCCATCTGTTAAATATTTATCTTTAGTGTATTTTAGCAATGTAAAACGACATCTTGAAAATTTAAAAAAAATTTTTTGAATAATTAATTGAATAATTAAATAATTAAGAATTACTCACGGATGAGCCTCGTTTCCTTTATCCGATCCATGTTTAAACGATTTAAAACGAGAAATATCACTCTTAATCCTCGAAAAGCTCATTTTGGCTATTTCTACTCTAAAAATATATTTTTATTCTAAAAACTATTTTCTTCAAAACCTTTTATTTATATCATCATCTTCTCCTCCCCATCCCCAAAAATCATTAGAATATCCATTTATTTTTCTGAGTTGTTCTACAGTTAAAGCAAGAACACCACCAACAAATCCAGGATAAAATTCTCTATTTAATTTAATAAATTAATATAATAACAGATAAAGTTAAAAAGGCAGATCCTCTCCAATTTATTTTTCCAAGTTTTAGGTGGAAAATTTTGTGAAGGAATGGTGGGTAAAATAATGACATCATATATGCGATAGTGCCGGACTTAATCCTTCAAAAATTAGGATTTGGGAAATAACCGAAATTTTTTGGACAGATATAATAAGACATATCATATTTTAGAGGAAATATAGTAATTAAACAAATTTACTTATAGCCAGTCTTTTCAAGATAAACACTGAAATGCCTTGGATTTGAAGAGCATGTATATAAGAGATTGTCATTTTCTGGATAAGTATCAACATCGTTGAAGACAATACAGTCAAATGGATAAACTCTTATAGCTTCCAAAACACCAATATTTGTTAATCTTCCTTTATTAAATATAAGATCCCCCACTTGTTCAACAACAAATATTGCATAATCTAATTGTTGTTTTTGTAAAAAACGATGCATATTATGAAGAAATGTTCGTAAATGAGGCTCTCTATTTCTATATATTTTTTTAAAAAATAAAAAAAATTTTCTTTCTAAAAATACCTATAAGGCACAACAATAGCAACTTTCTGTCTTGATTTACATTCTTTAGGTCTCCAATGCCCTCCAGGCATTAAATCTTTATATTCTGCCTCAATTTCTTCAATTTTTATAGAACGCATATCTACATCTATTTTTCCTTTGAGATTTGGTGGTTTTTCTGGACAGAGTGGTAAATTGTCTTGCTGAACTCTCCAAATTTTTGACATTTGAATTAATTGAGATTCGGTATTGTTTCCGTTTTTTATCTCTTCTTTTTTCTCATCCTTTTTTTCTTCCTTTTTATCAACCTTTTTCTCTTCTCGACGAGTAACAGGATTCATTTCGAATTTAATTAAACGTAAAATTCGTAACTTATCTGATAATTCTCTACTAACAATAAATTCTCGAAATAAATAAGCTGCAAATAATAATGAAGCACATCCGAAGAATAAAACTTTTACATAAGGTTTTTTAGACATTTTTGATACTAAAAATAAAAAAATATTTTGATAAAAAGTGACTTAATTGAGACGAGAAAATCTTCTGATGTAAATAAAGTTTGTTAAAAATTTTATCCTCATTTTTAATTTCCGTTTAATTTTTATTAAAATTTTTTAAAATTCTTATAGAGAGTAAAAAATTTTAAATAAAATAGTCAATAATTAGAGGGTTATAATTAATAAATTTTAATGAATGAGAGGCATTCATGAGAGGCATTTTTAAATGAGAGCGAATTTTAAATGCGAGGCAATTTTTAAATGCCATTTGAGAGGAAAATTTTTTAAAGGCTTTTGAGGGGAACTTTCGACTGCTTAAGATTGGTGAATTATTTTGGCCATTACGGCGTGAGCCGTAATGGCCAAAATTGAAATTTTCTACAAAAATCCTTTATATTGTTATCTACCTCTGTGTTAAATTTTAGAATTTTTGCTTCATTAATTAAAAAGTTATGGGCTAAGAACTAAGTAAAACTGGTCTTTTTATTAAAAAATAAACATTTTTGACCATAAATTTAAAAATATTAAACCAAAAATTTTTGAAACATTAGAGAGGCTTAGATGACCCCTTTCAGGGTATTTTTATAAAATTTAAAGAATGTAGGACCCGGCAATCCCGCGCCTTAACGTCCAACGGGAGAGGAAGCAGGCATTAATTGACAGGGTAGAGACAATTAAGAGACTGATTAATTGCCCATTTATGGCAATTTTTACTTGTGATATCGATTCTCAATATTTTATATTTATATTTTTTAAATTTTTAAAAAATTAAATTAAATAATTAAATTAAATAATTTATTTTAATATTGATATGTAATATAAAAAATTTCGATGGAACCCTGAAAAAACAAAAACTTTGAATTTATTTAAATAATAAAAAATAATTCTTTACAAAATTTAAAATAAGACAGACAAAAAGGCATCAAAAATTACATGAAAAATATAGAAAATTTAATTTTTTTAAAAAATAAAATTAATCAAATAATTAATAATAATATTTTAATTAAAAGAAACTTTAGACAGAGACAGAAATTTACATAGAAGTTAGAGAAAAATAAGCCTTATTATAACTGTCAAGTTTTGGTAGAGAACAAGAGAAGGTTGCTTAATTTTATTAAGTTGGAATAAAAATGTCAAACTTTTCCGGAAAACAGAGATAGAAATTTACATGGAAGTTAGAGAAAAATAAACTTTATTGTCTAATACGTTTTAGTTAGAGAACAAGAGAAGGTTAGTAATTTTTAATAATTAAATTAAGTAAAAACAAATATAGATAAAGATAAAATTGCATCAAAAATATAGAAAAATTTTAAAAAATATAAAAAAATATTTTTATATCAACATCCAATTGTTTTGATATACTTTTTCCATTTATTGTATTCTTCTTCTAGCACATCCACCTTGAAATAAAAAATTTATGTCAAAACTAAATTCCTCGTAGGAATATATCCACCTATAACCCCGCTACTCTTGGGACCCGAAATTTTTACCAGTGTCCTCCCCGAATGTTTTACAAGATTCCAAAAATTTTAAATATAGGATAATAGAGCTAAACAAATTTTAAAATTAACATGAAATATTCAAAACTTACCATTATATGTGTATATAATTTTCCATAATTGATGAA
Source organism: Meloidogyne hapla (assembly GCA_000172435.1). Taxonomy (NCBI): domain Eukaryota; kingdom Metazoa; phylum Nematoda; class Chromadorea; order Rhabditida; family Meloidogynidae; genus Meloidogyne; species Meloidogyne hapla. The sequence goes on from ABLG01000763.1 coordinate 34,534, forward strand.
TTCCACCCTATAATTTAAATTACTGAATCCATCTGTTAAATATTTATCTTTAGTGAATCTTAGCAATGTGAAGCGACATCTAGAAAAATAAAAAAATAATTTAAAATAGATTTTGTACTTACGGATGTGCCTCATTTCCTTTATCTGATCCATGGTTAAAAGATTTAAAACGAGAAATCTCAGTTTTATTTCTTTGAAAACTCATTTTGGCTATTTTAACTCTAAAATGTCTTTTTTATTTTATTTAAGATAAGCCTGAAACCTTGTATTTATATCATCGTCTTCTCCACCCCACCCCCAAAAATCATTAGAATAACCATTAATTTTTCTGAGTTGTTCTACTGATAAAGCCAGAACACCACCAACAAATTCAGGATAAAACTCTCTATTTTAATAAATAAATATTAACAGATTTATGTTTGACATTCCAATCAGATCTTTAAATAAAGCACTAAATCAAGAAATTTGGAGCCCATTTATTGAAAGTCTACTTAAAAATATATATTTTGCTTTATGAAAAGTATCCTAACTAATAGAGCGTCTTTATCCAATTATCTCTCCATTATAAAGGGATAGAAAATTTGGGAGTTACACCTCTCAATTAGAAATAGTAAGAGGTATATTTATTTAAATAACTTTACTTATAGCCAATCTTCTCAAGATAAACACTGAAATGCCTTGGATTTGAAGAGCATGTATATAAAAGATTGTCGTTTTCTGGATAAGTATCAACATCATGAAATACAATACAATCAAATGGATAAACTCTTATTGCCTTTAAAATATTTAAAAATTAAATTAATGAAGGCTAGCTACGGCATTATTCATGGATGGTTAAATTTATTCGGAAGATTTTTTAAATTATGTTCCTCAAGATCCGATTCCATAATAATAACAATAAAATATAAATTTACTTCCAAAACACCAATATTTGTTAATCTTCCTTTATTAAATGCAAAAGTTCCCATTTGTTCAACAATAAATATTGCATAATCTAATTGTTGTTTTTGTACAAAACGGTGTATATTGTTAAGAAAAGTTCGTAGGTGTGGCTCTCTATTTCTTTAGTTTTTTTAAAAATTATAAAAATTATAAAAAATATTTTAAAATATTTTCTCTCAAAAAATACCTATAAGGCACAACAATCGCAACTTTCTGTCTTGATTTACATTCTTTAGGTCTCCAATGCCCTCCAGGCATTAAATCTTTATATTCTGCCTCAATTTCTTCAATTTTTAGAGAACGCATATCTACATCTATTTTTCCTTTAAGATTTGGTGGTCTTTCTGGACAGAGTGTTAAATTATCCTTTAAATTTAAATCTTAAGAAAATAAACATTACAGTAGAATTCCTCTCATAAAGTTCCTCTCCAATTGAAAAACCTTTAATCGAACCGTAATTGAGAGAGGTATTTTCAATAAATCTGGGGAATTTTCCAGAGAGAAATCCTCATGAGTGGAATTTTCAAGAATGTATTAAGTATTACTTGTTGAACTCTCCAAATCTTTGATAACTGAATTAATTGAGGTCCAATATTGTTTGTATTATTAATTGGAGTTATAGTTGTTTTATTTAAATTATCTTCCTTATTTTGTTTTTTCTCTTCCTTATCTTTCTTCTCTTCCTTTTTCTCATCTTTCTTCTCTTCTTTCTTTTCATCCTTCTTCTCATCTTTCCTCTCTTCCTTTTTCTCCTCCTTCTTCTCTTCTTTCTTCCCTTCCTTCTTCTCTTCCTTCTTCTCTTCTTTCCTCTTCTCTTCCTTTTTATCTTCACCGAATTTGGTTTCGTTTTCTTCCTTTAATATACTGTTAATTATTCCATCATTATCTCCAACTTTTTCATCTTTCCTGGGTGTAACCGTATCCATTTCAAATTTAATCAAACGTGAAAATTCAAGATTTTTTGATAATTCTCTACTGACAATAAATCCTCGAAATAAATAAGCTGCGAATAATGCAGTACAAACAAATATTAAAAATTTAATGTAAGGTCTTACAGACATACTTAAAGACTGAAAATAAAAAAATATTTTGATATAATGTGTAAGAAATGGCTCTTTTTAAGGACATGAGTCCCATATTTCCTTAAAAAATTACCCTTGGCCTTGTTTAACAAAACCGTTCAAAGCCTATGGATTAAAGTCTCACCGGTCTTGACTGTTTTAAGGTAGTGCCAAGCCTAAACAAGAATTCGTATTATATCTTAAAATTTATCAAAAAATAAAGTTAATCTTTAAAAAATTTAACAAAACTATGTGACAAACTCATTGCAATCCATAACATTATAAAAATAATTTTTTTAATAAAATCAGAAAAGGCAAAGAAAAAGCAAACAAACAATTTAAAATATATTTATAAGAAATATAGCTTTAACATTAAAAATATATTTTACACGTTTTAATACGTGTAAATGATAAAATGTTGGTTTAATATATTTTTCGATTTTAAGGAATTTTTAAAAACAATAAAAATGGGTAAAATGATAAAATATAAGTTTAAATAATTTAAATATCAGAGGAATGTTTAAGGACTTATTTTGATATGATTTATAGTTTTGAGGTATTTTATAAGAAGTGGCATAGGGTTCGAGAGGATATGTATTTTCTAGAAGAAAATACATGGATGATTTCTAAAATATTTTTTTATCGTGTGACGCAAAAATTTTGAAAGGACGCAACAAATTATTTAAGGACGCAAAAAAAATTTTTTGGGACGCAAACAAGAAACAATATTATATTTTATTTTTTGGAACATTGAAATTAATAAAGCTTTTATTAATAATAAAATAATTTAATTAATGAAAATAAAACAATAATAAAAATATAAAAAATTATTAATGATTATTTAGAATTAAATAATTAAAATTCATAACTATCAAAAAATAATATTGCACTAAAAAGTATTTACATATTTAATTTTTTTTAAATATTTTCTCTATGAAACTTATTAAATAAATAATTTAAAAATTGAAAAAAATATTTTTTGATAAAATTTTAAATTAAAAAATTATTTAGAATAATATTAAATAAAATATTTAAATTTATTAAATTATTTAAAAATTATATTTATTGAGGTAAATACATTTAAAATAAAAAATTATCTGTCAAAATTCTGTAAGAGTACCACGTTTTATTGAGAATTTAAAATTTTCTAGGCACGAAAAATAGATCCAAACAATCCAAAAATATCTTTAACACCCAATAGTTTTAATATATTTTTTCCATTTATTATATTCTTCTTCAAGTACATCTGCCTATAAATAAAATTTAATTAAGGAAACTTCTAAATTAATTTTTAGGCTTTCTTTATATTCGAGAACGGAAACTAGGTAGGTGATGTCTGGGACAGGTTGTCTATTTTGAAAAATCTGGGCTAACCCAGATTTTATTTTTCATCTGGGGTCATAGTGCCAGACAGTATTCAAAACCTACCATTATATGTGTATATAATTTTCCATAATTAATAGATTCCACCCTATAATTTAAATTACTGAAACCATCTGTCAAATATTTATCTTTAGTGTGTTTTAGCAAATTGAAGCGACATCTAGAAAATTAAAAAAAAATTTTTGAATAATTAATTGAATAATTAAATAATTAAGAATTACTCACGGATGAGCCTCGTTTCCTTTATCCGATCCATGTTTAAACGATTTAAAACGAGAAATATCAGTTTTATTTCTTTGAAAACTCATTTTGGCTATTTTAACTCTAAAATGTCTTTTTTATTTTATTTAAGATAAGCCTGAAACCTTGTATTTATATCATCATCTTCTCCACCCCACCCCCAAAAATCATTAGAATAACCATTAATTTTTCTGAGTTGTTCTACAGATATAGCAAGAACACCACCAACAAATCCAGGATAAAACTCTCTATTTTTATTTAATAAAAAATTTTTAATTTATTTAAATATGCATACTTATAGCCAACCCTTTCAAGATAAACACTGAAATGTTTAGGTTGTGAAGAGCATGTATATAAAAGATTGTCATTTTCTGGATAAGTGTCAACATCATGGAAGACAATACAATCAAATGGATAAACTCTTATAGCCTTTAAAAACTTAAAAATTAAATTAATGAAGGCTAGCTACGGCATTATTCATGGATGGTTAAATTTATTCGGAAGATTTTTTAAATTATGTTCCTCAAGATCCGATTCCATAATAATAACAATAAAATATAAATTTACTTCCAAAACACCAATATTTGTTAATCTTCCTTTATTAAATGCAAAAGTTCCCATTTGTTCAACAATAAATATTGCATAATCTAATTGTTGTTTTTGTACAAAACGGTGTATATTGTTAAGAAAAGTTCGTAGGTGTGGCTCTCTATTTCTATATTTATTTTTATTATTATGAAACAAATTATTTAAATCCCTGAGGGGCATGTAGGGGATATTTGATAGGATAGGGGAGAGACGGGAGAATTAAGAAATTTAATTTAAATTAAGATCGTGCCCTAGTTTCTACCTTTATGCATATAATATTTTTTAAACATAAGAGAGGGACCTTGGGAGCCCTCCGAATGTAAATACTGTATAAGTAAAAATACCTATAAGGCACAACAATAGCAACTTTCTGTCTAGATTTACATTCTTTAGGTCTCCAATGCCCTCCAGGCATTAAATCTTTATATTCTGCCTCAATTTCTTCTATTTTTAGAGAACGCATATCTACATCTATTTTGCCTTTAAGATTTGGTGGTCTTTCTGGACAGAGTGTCAAATTGTCCTTTAAATTTATTTTTAAATAAAAATCAGTTATTAAATTTTATTAAATTAATTACTTGTGAAACTCTCCAAATTTTTGCAATTTCAATTAATTCAAATCCACTAATAATTCTTTCTTTTAATTGTGGTGTTGATATTTTAGTGGTTTTTGTTATTTCTATTTTATTTTCTGAATTATTTTCTTCCTTAATTTCTTCTTTACTAATTTCACTATTTTCTTCCTCCTTAAGTCCTTCCTTAATTTTAATATTTTTTTCAACAATTTTCTCCTCCTTTTTATTTTCTATTATTTTAGGCTTTTCTTCCTCTATTTTTGATTTAATTTTAATTAAATTAAATTTTGATATTCTTCTCAATTCAATTCCATTAAATATATCATTTAATATATAAGCTGCGATCAATGCTGCTATAATAATTATAAAGCCTTAATAA